>JAQGCC010000501.1:0-35638 GCA_034698905.1 Xestoiulus laeticollis
GACGACAGAAATCATGACTTTTTTGGGCATCAATGTCGCGGCTTTATTGGCTCCGTGAGAACGGGGCTTTATTTTTGGAAATAGAACCGAAAAACGAGAGCGAGTGGGGAGGGCTCCGTAATATGAGGGTGTACTTAGACATCCGGAGATTCGCACTCTTATGTTATTGGCTATCTTTTTTGCATCTGCTAAGTGGAGGTACGAAATGTTATACACTATAGATATTTATTTTATTTTTAGGTCTTTATTTTAACACATTTAATAAAATAATTGTTATTTAATATGATAAAAATACAGATATGAATCGATTAATTAGTGTTTATTTATATATTTACTAATATTAAAATCATTGCGATGCAACATTGAATCACAATACAGCAAAGCCGTCAACCATGTTAACGGGTTAGATGGTTATATTTAGAGTGCCACATTAATATGATTAGCCCATTTATGGTCTCTTCAGTGACTACAGTCACTACAGTGACTACACTCCGCATTTAAAGCGCTGGATGGTTTAAATGCGTTTTAAAGTTCTCTTTATTTAAATATTTGTTGTTTTTATTTCATATTTTGTTAAGAAATGAACTTATCAGTTGTGCAAGACCACTTGTTAGATGTTGATCATTTGTCCAATTGTGAGTACAGGTAGGGTATCGCATTTATTTAGCTTGTAAGCCTTGCAATGTCAAGTCTATAGGGTGTTCTATAGGTCTGCTGCCATGCAGACAATATTTAAAACCTTCAAATTCTTATTGATCTGTTGTATATTGTTTACTAAAACGAATTTTAACTTGACCTCACTTTACCATAATATCGTAAATTTCAAGATAAAGGCGATATGAGCTAAATGAACCAACAAAAAGCATTTTATGCTCATAGGGTAACTTTATTGACCATCAATGTCAGATAATTATGTTGCATTCTCTTCATCAATTCTTCAACCTAAATTACAAGAAATGAGTAATAATGAATCATGACCGACCATTTCTTTTTTAGCTGATGACAATGATCCCAGCATGGACCAAACCGAACTATCAACAGCTGACGAATCCCAAGATGACAGTCTAGCTTGCAGCGACCTGCAAAATACATGCATGTCAGCTGCAGGAGAGTATGATGTGGACTTTTCACTTCCACTTAAGGTATTACATGTGGTTTTGGTGATCGTAGAAAGGGAACTATCGCTACATATCCCTTTTTGTTTTCAGCAAGTTTTGTTCTCGATCAATAATATGGTTTGCCAACGCTTAGATATAATGGAATCACGTATTGACTTCATTAACAACTATTGCTTAGATCTCGGGGAAAAAGTTGGGTACATCTCTCGAGCAATAAAGGCCCACGATACTCAAACGCAGTGAGTTACTTGACCAGTTATCTTCCAGTTGTTAGATTTGTTTTGCCCTCGTACATGTTTGTTATTTATAGAAGCGAAGACAAGCCAGTTGGGCACACCGTAATCGTCGGTGTTCCGCAATCTCACTCCACAAGTTCAGACGATGAGCAAAGCGGCAGCACGCATCGATTATCCTCGTCTGGATCAAGCATCCAATTGCTTACTCTGAATTCGGAAGGTTGGTGAACGATACTACGTAAAGTGTATTCCATACAAATATTGCAAGACGAAAAACTTGGAGAACAAATCTTTTGTTATTTATAAAATTTGCACGCATAATCGATAAATGTGCTACTTTTTTAAAACGTGTTTTGGTACTTTTTCAGCCGATTTCCCGAACGGTTCGTGGTTAGGTAACGAGCAGAATCCAGAAATGCGAGTTCGATGTGCCATCACCCCCACGTATGTCTTAATTTGACAGTTTGTGGAAACCAAAATCAATTAATATTAGTCATAATTAACTCCGTGTTTTACAGTGACCTTTTTCACATAAATACCACTTGTCATACCGCTGAAAAGATGGCGCTCACCTTGCTCGACTATTTATTTGACCGTGAAACCCAGGCTACCTCAAACATATCTGGAACTGGAAAGCACAAAAAAAAGCAACTCGACCCGCTCATGATATACGGGATACGATGTAAGTAAAATTAGAAACGTACATTTGCAATGCAGTCAAGCAGACATTATTATACGAACAACGAGTGTATGAAATTGTATTCCCGCAAGATGGTGGCAAGCAGTAAGCAATTCCGTTTAATTTTAGGTCACCTTATTGCAAAGTTTGGAATTGCCGAAAAAGACTGGAACCGCATTAGGCAGAACATGGATTCCAAGTGCCGCACTGCGTATAGGCGGAAAATGAAAGGAATGCCACTCATTATTAAGGTGAAACGGGAACGACAGAAATTCAGTTTTTGGAATAATTTGTCTGGTAATACCAGCTCTAAGTAATCTGTAATTGTTTTACAGAATTCTTCTTCTCCTGCTGTGGCATCTTCCTGTAGCGAAGTTCAGTCCACCTTACTACAGTCGACAAACTTGAGCGATCTTGGGGTGGATCAAAGTTCAAACGACGTAGACAGTTTAGATCCATCTCACATACTAGCCTTGCACTCTGGTTCATTATCCTTGACTTGCTCCAGTTCTGATTTCGCTTCGCTCGTCAACAGAGCGCAGGTAGGATCCTAGAGAATATTTTTTGAATTAATTCATTCAGTTTTATGAAATCGCCTGTTAATTGACGCATATTTTTTAACACAAACGAGACAAGGGGAAATAAATCACTAGCTTAATCTTTGGTGGACCAACATTCTGTATTTAATAAATTATTTGATTTACAGAATAATTGTAGCAATGAAATACATGTGATCGCAATACTGTGTGTGAAAAAATGCCATTTTGAGCAAAATTCCGTATTTAGAATGTGTCATTTTTTCGTTTTGTGAACAAACCTGAATTGTTTCTTCTAGCTCATTCATACACCGCAAGGCGACATTCAAGTCCTACATGCTACACCAGAGCAATTGGTGGAAATTCAACAAAGTCACCAAATACAGATACTGTCGGGTGACCAGGTAATCACGGCTAACAGCATCATTCAACCTATGATGACAGAATCGTTAGACAGTTTACAACATGTTGCAGATATGGAAATGAAAAAAGATTAATGAAAATTAAATGTATGATTTTTTTAAAAAAACAAATGCAATCTTGTATGTTTTAATTATATATGTCTTTGATATATTATTACTGATACTTTAATAGTTTTTAGAAGGCTTTAATAATTTTGATTACTATAACTATGCCTAGGAATCTGTAGGGTAAAAACAGCGTGAAGCATGGGAGAACAAACATAGGAATGAATTCCTGAAATCAGCGTTTCGACTGGATTCCCAATGGCAGGAATTTCCGATTTCCCAATCTAAACGCTGATTTCAGGAATTCATTCCTATGCTTGTTCTCCCATGCGCTGTTTTTACCCTTATGTCCTTATAATTCTATGATAAACAACTTAAGTTTTATAACTTAAATCTGTATAATAATTTAATGAAGTCGTGAAGAGAAATTTATGTCTTTTGAAGTTATTTTGTTGAAGTTGACTTAGTTGAAATTTTGTTCTATTTACAATTATTGCAGATATTTTCTAGGATACCAATAATCTTAGAATTGTTTATCAAAAATGTTTTATTAACATGAACTAGCTAGCATATATGTTAATTGTAGTTAATTTTAAAATGTCCGCGAGCAATCTAAGAGACTGTCACGCAAGAAATCCTATAAACATTCATAAACACTGTTATAGGTTTCACTGAAACCTAGTTTATTAAAAAAATAATTATATTATACTGATAAATATACAATGTAATATATATAAATGCAATTCCTTTAAATCGAATTCCTTAAAAGTCAATTTAATTTAAAATCTTGTCAGATAATAGAAAAGTAATTAAGTTTACACTTAACACCCTTATATAACCTCGGCCGAAGTCGTTATTTATTTATCAAAATATTCAGGTTCAATGAAACAATTGTTGCATCATCTGCTGTTGTGTTATAATTACACGGGGAAATAACTCATAATTGTTTCTAAAAGGTGCAATTTTATATGACACTTACGATGTTCAATTACAAATTGAGGTTACTTCAGTTACTAAATTAATTGTGCAAGAACTCTTTTGACTGATCCAGCAAAGCATTACCGAAAGTGTAAACGGATAATCACTCGAATGGTCAATCAAACCTTAATAACTAACAAAATGCTTGGATATTCTCATGCAGAGGTTTGGAAAACTGACAGAAACTATCAATAAAATTACACTATTGATTTATTTGCAACACTTAGTAATATTTTTGGCCATGGTTAGTAAACTCAATTTTACACATGCAGGGGTTAGCCTCGAAGCAATGATCCTCGAATAAGAACAATAATTGCGAAAAATGTACAATTATCACATAATTAAATGTAACCCTGGTCTATATAACATATAGGAATATTATTTTGCTATTCCTTATCATGGTTTTATCACATTTATTGTGTAATATCAAAAGAATCTCACTACAAATATTTTTTTCCATCAAAGTATTTTAATGTTAATATGTGGTGGATTGAAAGCTATAATTTCTAGTTACACCATAATGATTAAAATATAATGACAGATTTCTAATAAAGTAATAAGAGATAAAGTTTATTAATTCTGTGTAATGATATTGGATGGATCATTATGCATTAGTTATACAATTTGTACATGTATATTAAAATTTCTTCAAGATCCTTAATTTATTTTTTAAGTACATATTAAAATTCAATATGCCATTTTTATTTTTAATGGGCAATTTATGAAATCATATTCATTTTGAAAATAGCAAGAGATACAATACTTTTAGAATATACAGTAATATGCATAGTGACCACTTTTCATAAATTGGTTCTAGTGCATTCAAAACATGTATGTTTTCCTTCATAAAATTCTCTGTATAGTGACCACCTATATACAGTGACCGAATTTGGCCATATTTTGGTTGATCACCTTTAGCACGTTTGTATGTACATGTAGTCTCATTTATAGTAATATCCATTCATTTGTCAAACTTTAAAAAAAATATGTAAAACTCTTCCTTATAATAACTTTAAAGAAAAAAAAATAATGAAATGGGGCAAGTTCATATAATTCTTGTGGGTTTTTCCGCCATGAATTTAGTTCAACTGCAGGCCAGTTTATCTATTGGCTAAAACTGTTTAGTCCTTCTCGCAATTAAGCTGCAACTTCCAAGAATTGCCTCGGGGAATTTGCATACAACTGACAATGACCTGTTTTACCCTTTCGTCTAGAAGGTTTCTATCTTTCAGTTCGATGCTGGCTGCTTTTATAACTTTTTATAAAATATATGAACTGCCAATATAGAAGAATATATATATAGTGCAACCCAACTAACCATAACAATTTTCTGAAGAGTTCAGATCTTAATTAAAACTTTAATGTAATGTGTCTTTACATGATTTGGACAATGCATCTGGTTTTGGAGATATTGCATGAATCATTTTAATACACACTTGACAATATTGTAATTAAAATTCAAGCTGTCATGCATATCACTTTGTTATCATTTACTAGTAATTCTCTGTAAAACAGCTGTCAATTGCCCCTAGTTTCGCAGGGAAGTTGATATACAAAATAAACCCTCAATTATCCGACAGTAAATTTAAATTCGGTATTTCGGTTACGAAGCAACCATAGATTTTAATTTTATATGTCATTTTTAATCTCTGTTTTATATGGCGGCGTTCAAATTAGTCAAAAAAGGACAATTTTCATGTATAATCCCCATAGAAACAATATTTTCATTGAATAAAAATGCCGAAGTCATTAAAACTCCTTTCTTTGTAATAGAAGCAATCATGTATGCATGACTCGATGTTTTAACTAATTTGCGAATATTTAAAAAAAATATATAACCTATTTTCTTTATAAAGATGTTAGAAATTGTAAAAATTCTCACAGTACATAGTGGTAAATTTTGGATATTTTAATAACACAAACTAAAAAGGTAAGAGTATTTTGATAACAGTTGATTACACGTTTTGTATAAGTATTTAAATTTATTTGAAATTTTTTGAACCTACATGTATATTGCGATGCAGCTATGAGAATCAACTATTAAAAGTTTTATGTCAATTTGACAGATTTTAGTGAATTGTCCTGAAGAAAGAGCTACCCAAAGACTTGCTTTAAAAACAAAAATAGTAAAATATGACTAAACGCTTTGAAAAAATTCTCGAAACTCAACAGTATCGAAGAAAACTTTGTAAATGACATTATTCAACATGAACTTATTACAAATATGAGTGAACCAAAAATAAGTTCTGAAAATGTTAACAGACTAAGCGATGATAATCAAAAACTTGAAGCAATTTCTATGGGCATCAGCAAGCCAGCCATAGGACCAGAAGAAGGTTCTCCAGATAGAGCAAGCATCACAAGTGACGTTGTGTCCATTGGTGTTGGATTTTTGTTTAACTTCACTGCATTTAGTGGAATCTCCAACATCCAGAGTTCTTTGAACAGTGACGAGGATTTGGGAACAGTCTCTCTGAGTGTTATTTATGGATCTTTAATATTGTCTTGCATATTTTTGCCATCTGCATTCATCCATCGACTTGGCTGCAAGTGGACAATGACCATCAGCATGTTGGTTTATTCCACCTACTTTGCTGCCAACTTTTATCCTTGTTGGTGGACATTGATGCCCTCGTCCATCATGGTGGGTCTTGCAGCTGCCCCTTTGTGGACGGCCAACTGTACCTATCTAACAGAAAGCAGTTATAATTATGCAAAATTAGCTAAACAAAATGCAGATGTGATCTTGGTGCACTTCTTTGGAATTTTCTTTGCCATCTTCCAGACCAGTCAGGTGTGGGGCAACTTGATTTCTTCTCTGATTTTCAAAACAACGGAAAAAAGCATCTCTTCAGATCCCAGTATCTGCGGTGTCAATTACTGTAACCAGGATCTTACCAAATCAGCAGTTGTCAACCAAAGTAGAGTCCTAGGATTCATCGACAAATCGGATGTGTACCAAATGTATTTGCTATGTGGAACCTATTTGGGATGCTCCCTTTTCGGTGTACTTCTATTAGCCCTCTTGGTCAATCCACTTGCAAGATCTCTGCCATCTGAAAAAACGCCTTCCGGTATAAGACTCATCATTTCATCTTTGAGACACATTAAAAATTCCAGACAACTTTTACTCATTCCCCTGACTATGTACAGTGGAGTGGAACAGGCATTCATTAGCAGTGATTTTACTAAGGTAAGTGAAGAGCATCTTGTATTTTCTGAGATAATTAACAAGCGTCCAATCAAAAAGCTTTGAGTAAAAGCTTTATTTCCATCTTCTTACAAATGATATTACAAATGATATCAAATTGGTAAAAGAAGTCATCCAAAAATGAAACAAATGCAACAAATATTACAAATGATATGTTGAAAAACATTAAATTATTTTGTTGGCTTTTGTATTGCAGGCATTTGTCAATTGCTCTTTAGGAATCGAAGATGTGGGATTCGTCATGATGTGTTTTGGGACTGTTGATGCTGTTTGTTCCATCGCAGTTGGCCCTTTGGTGAAATTTTTGGGTCGTCCTCCTCTTTTTATCTTTGCTGCTTTGCTCAACTTGGCGTTGATCATCACCATGTTATGTTGGCAACCAGATCCTGAAACACCAGTAATATTTTATGTTATTGCTGGACTTTATGGGCTGGCAGATTCAATATGGCAGACACAAATCAATGGTAAATTTATTAAAATTATTATTAAATCTCTGTGCTATCAATTGCTAACAATTAAGTAGTTCGTGTATGTTGAAAATAAAATTTAAGACCCAAATCACCCTGTATTTCACCAAGTAATCCTACTATAGTTATAAACAACAAACTAATGACCCCTTTTACTTTGTTTTCAGCATTGTATGGACTACTATTTAATGACAGTGTTGAAGCAGCCTTCGCCAATTATCGCTTATGGGAGTCCATAGGTTTCTTGATTGCTTATGCATGCAGCCCCTTTTTGTGCATGAGTGTCAAGCTTTATATTATTACTGCAATTTTATGCTTGGGAATGCTTGGTTATCTCAGCGTGGAACTCACTATAAGAGGGAAATTTGACAGGATAATGAAAGCATCATCCGTGATTCAAATTTCAGATTCGACGTTTTAAATTGCACCTATATATTTAGTTACTTTGCTATGGTATACATGAATCAGATATATCCGCTTTTTCATTGATCTCATATCAATAGGCTCAAATTTCAAATATTACCATCGTCATTTTGGATTACTTTTTCAATATAATTTTATTTTTGAACGTAAGATTTGACCAACAAAATGGCGACGAAATGTGGTGCTATACATTTCTATATAGGGTAAATGGCGTTCAATGTTTTTAAACGTAATCAAATATGAGTAAAATTTTACAACTGTTCCTCGTCTAGTCAAAAAAAAAGAAACCAGTTTTATGTTTGTATGTCCTATATGTAATTAGTTTTCATTGAAACATCGAACCCTTGTTCTCATGGTCATGTTAAAAAAACAATAAATATATATGTATAAGCACAGAAAACGGAAGTTTCTATTCAGCATTTTTTCAAAGTTATCAATTGTGCAGTGAAAAAAACCAAAGGTGTTTGAATTAGATTAATTCATGTTTGTTGACGTATTTTGCGATCTATTTCATACACCTTTCTAGTACTTTGTACGTCTTTGTTATTTCAAAGAATTATAAATGCCGGTGACGTCAGCACTATTCATTGGTGTTTTTACATCTGAGTTCATTGTATAGGATAAACCCATGTAGGTACAAAAAGTGCGACCCTGTTATTACCTTTAGTATATTGCCAAAATACCTTCGACCAGGAGGACGTACTGTTGGGTGCAAATTTATCGCCTCATCCATATAACACTATAGACTGGTAAGATAATTTTACAAATTAATCGAATCTGTGTAATTTGGAGTTAAAATGTGATGCACTTTGGTTTACATTATTTTATTTTGGTATTTATGGATTATAGCTAAAATTAAAAAAAGTGAAAAGCTAGAGAGTTCTATAGGTCTTTGTTCATAAATAATGTATGATGTTTAAATGTAAATTGTGGGTATAATAGTGGGGTGCTATATGTTTAATGCTTATTAAATGAGTAACTAACGGAAATTAGTAAAATAAACGCTTACGAAGTGGTTTACGAAAACCCAGACGAGAGTCTGAATCATACATTTTATAAAACTAGATCAACGAATTGCATGTTGGGATTACGAATTACATGTTGGGATTACAAAACCAGAATATTTTCAGGTTTTTCATGAATTCATCGACGAGGAAAACTTATACTTTTATGGAAGAATTAATAGTAAGACACGTTTTGCAAATATCCTGCAATTCTGTGAATCCTGCATTAGCCATGCATTCATGTCATGTCCAACGCTTGATGTTCAATGTTTAGTCAATGTTTTTGTATTATAATTTTTAATTTTTATGTAGAATATTTTATTTTAAAAAAAATGTGTGATGTTGCTAATGTTTTTAGAGACTGTGCTTGTAAAACGCTAATATGCGAACCACAGTTTCATGTCAATAATGCTCACAATCTCTCTCTTTTTACCAGAAACACAAAATAATGCTGAAAAACGATAAATTTACGGATGAAAATAGAGATGGCGACTTGGATATCGGTCTCTCCAACCCAGTATTTCTGGAAGAAATCAACGAAATTGGTACGACAAAGAAAAAAGAAGATCAAGAGTTAAAAAATTACCATTTGGAGGAATCAGGAAAACCTCCTCAGGATGAAGAGTTATTAAGCAAATGGAATATATGGAAAAATCTATTATTGATTAGCTTAGGATTCCTCTTCAATTTCACTGCTTTCAGCGCCTTGTCTAACATCCAGAGTTCATTGAACAGTGACCAAGGATTGGGTCTCGCAGCTCTAAGTGTAGTTTATGGGGCCCTGATCCTATCCTGCATGTTTGTGCCATCTGCCCTTATCAAGAGATTCGGTTGCAAGTGGTCGATGGTCATGTCCATGCTGATGTACTCCACTTACATGGCAGCTAATTTCTACGCCTCTTGGTACACCCTCATTCCAACGTCCATCTTGCTGGGCATTGGTGCGGCTCCCTTGTGGGGGGCCAAATGTACCTATGTGACTGAATTAGGACATCAGTATGCCAAGATCGTAGGTGAAACCTCCGAGACAGTGATCGTTCGTTTCTTCGGGGTGTTCTTTATGATCTTCCAGAGTGGACAAGTGTTTGGCAATCTGATATCCTCTCTGACCCTTGCCCCATCAACCACGATCACCAATTTCACCAGGAATCTGGACATCTGCGGTGCTAATTATTGCAACGAAGACCTCAGTGAAACCATCTTTTATAACTCCTCTTCAAACGCAACGATTAACAATAGCAGCAAACCAGCATTATCACAAATCTACACTCTTTGTGGCATCTATCTGGGATGTTCCCTTTTTGGCTGTGCCCTTATCGCTACATGTGTCAGCCCCTTGAAGAGGTTCATGACAGTCACCAAAGACATTGCTGGATTTAAGTTGATGCTGGCCACCTTCAGACACATGAGGAATTCCAAACAGATTTTACTTATACCACTGACAATATTTAGTGGAATTGAACAGGCGTTTATAGCTGGTGATTTTACAAAAGTAAGTATAAACATCCTTCAGATGAGGAAAGAGTTACGTCGTGTGGGGAGCCTTGAAATTAGATCCCTTATTATCTTGTAATTATTTTCTGACAATGCATTATTGCTAATACTTGATGGAGATTTAGTATGACGCTTGTATTCGTTTCGACAGTTGTTTTCTTTAACATATTGAACAGCATTCAAATGAATCGACCTTCAAACACATAAATCCTTGACAACTCTGTGATGTAGAAAACAAATTGAGTGGGGGTGATTGAGAAGTTTTATTGATTTTAATTTATTCGAGCATAGTTCTTTTTATACATATTCCATCCGACTTTATTTTCCATCTTTTGGAATGATTTTGGAATAATAACTTTCTAAATGCTGTTCTATTTTGTTTCCATGCAGGCCTTTATAAACTGTGCCATGGGAATTCATAATGTTGGTTATGTGATGATCTGCTTGGGAGTCGTAGATGCCATATGTTCCTACTCTTTTGGTCCTTTGATGAAGATCATAGGGCGACCTTTTCTATACGTTTTTGGAGCCTCCCTGAACGTAGCATTGGCCATTACTATGCTCCACTGGAGTCCAGATCCGTCAACTCCTATTGTATTCTTCCTAATCACTGGATTCTGGGGCATGGCTGATGCAATATGGCAAACCCAAATTAATGGTAATTACCATGATGTGCTCAACTGAATAACTTAAGACAGAAGTTAATCAGTGGAGATTAATACCAAGAGTTACATATACTTCCACACTTTACATGTATTTGTATAACTTTATAATCCTTAAAATGTTATCATTTTTCAGCATTTTATGGCGTGCTCTTCAGCAACAATAGCGAGGCTGCATTTGCTAATTATCGTCTGTGGGAGTCCATTGGATTCATCATCGGATTCTTATGGAGCAATTATTTGTGCATTGCGATCAAAATTTATATTTTACTTGGAATTCTAACCCTTGGAATGATTGGTTATATTATCATTGAAATGACCATTTTCCTAGACAAAAAATCAGCTGACGATTCAACGACCAAAATGTAGGCTTTTTATTTCTGAACACGAATCATCTTCCATCTGGATAAAAAAAATTCATATTGCCATTATTAGGACATATTAGTCGCTATATGATGAAATACAGAATTATTGGCAATACAGACATGCTGCTGAGCCAAGTTTTCATACTACAGTATACAATTGTCATACAGATTATAAACACACTATACACCTGTATTTTGGGGTTTTGCAATAAGAAAGACCGTTATTACCGTTTGCATGCTGTTTATTTGCCGTTTGTATGCTCATATACATATACATGTATATATGTATATGATATGCACTAAGAATCTCAATGAATTTTCATTTTAATCAAACATCCTAACTTATAACTTGGGATATTTTTAAGCTCATATACATTGTACATCAGCCATGCATATACATTGTTATCATGTTCAAAGTTTGTATAAATCGTATTTACAAATTTACATTTTATTGTTAATATCAATGCTCGAAAAATCTGGGTTTGCAAAATCAATAAAAATCAACGTTAATTCATTGTATGTACATTAATTTATAAGTTTTTACACAAAATAAAGCTGTTGCACTACTCTTCTCTTACAATCGTTTACTAATTGTTTTAATTGAATTTAAGTATTACATTTTATAACGTGTTATGACTGCCATTAATTAAGAAGTTCGAATATTGACAAAATTTAACGAGATTAACCATTTTATTTACGAAATTGTTATTTCGAAGAAATGACGTCATAACTTTTAAGTGCAGTGCACATTTAATTACGGTTCAGGATAAATCACACAAGTACCAATACTTTGATTTCAGTCTTCCAAAATAACTAAAGATAAGTTGACTACAAATTTATCTCACTTCATCCTGAAACACATATCGGTAAGGAAACTTTTTATTTAATTAAAAATAATATTATTTTAACACTTAGGATTTTTTCCATGTATAGAGCAATAATTAAATGCTTGTGTTTTGCAAATTTTAATTGCAATCTAAAAGTTTTACAAATAGACAATTCTATAAAGGAATATCTGCATTTTGATACAAAAAAGTAACTTTATTATGTTAGTAATATGCAAAATCCGTTTCTATAGTTAGATTTACCAAAAAATGCTGGAAGAAGATAATTTTAAAGAAGAAAACAAGGAAAGGGTGATCAAAGATCCATACGTTGGCCATTCCAGTGCTGCATTTCAGCAAGATACCAATGAAAATATACACGTAATTCCTAAAAGGGTTTACGTTTTTAAAGAGTTCAACTATGAGGCAACAGGATCAGCTTCTCAAGTAGAGTTAATGAGTAAATGTAAGATTTGGAGGAATCTTTTGATAATTAGCTTAGGATTCCTCTCCAACTTCACTGCTTTCAGCGCCTTGTCCAATATTCAAAGTTCATTGAACAGTGACCAAGGATTGGGTCTCGCCACTCTTAGTGTAATATACGGGACCCTGATCCTATCCTGCATGTTCGTGCCTTCTGCCTTAATCAAGAGATTCGGTTGTAAGTGGTCGATGGTCATGTCCATGCTGATGTACTCCACGTACATGGCAGCTAATTTCTACGCCTCTTGGTACACCCTCATTCCAACGTCCATTTTGCTGGGCATTGGTGCGGCTCCCTTGTGGGGGGCCAAATGTACCTATGTGACGGAATTAGGACATCAGTATGCTAAGATCGTAGGCGAAACCTCCGAGACAGTGATCGTTCGTTTCTTTGGGGTGTTCTTCATGATCTTCCAGAGTGGACAAGTGTTTGGCAATCTAATATCCTCCCTGACCCTTGCCCCATCAACCACGATCACCAATTTCACAAGGAATCTGGACATCTGTGGTGCTAACTATTGCAACGAAGACCTCAGTGAAACCATCTTTTATAACACTTCTTCAAACGGAACTATTAGCAATAGCAGCAAGCCATCATTATTCCGAATCTACACCCTTTGTGGCATTTGTCTGGGATGTTCCCTTTTTGGTTGTGCCCTTATCGCTACGAGCGTCAGTCCCTTGAAGAGGCTCATGACAGTCACCAAGGACAATACCGGGTTTACGTTGATGCTGGCTACCTTCAGACACGTGAGGAATTCCAAACAGATTTTGCTTATACCACTAACAATATTTAGTGGAGTTGAACAGGCGTTTATCGCTGGTGATTTTACCAAAGTAAGTAATGATTGGAGAGTTTGGTGACAAATTCATATGTAAGAGGACCTCTTAATAAAAGGCTTTCTCTTCTTCATAATACATTTTACATGTACAGTTCATGTAGACTGTACATTATTTAGTCTCTAAAATTGTATATGGTGATTTTCTGTATCTGAGTTCAAGTGGGAGCACTTAATGTCACGTCATTATCAATATTTTGTTGAACTTTAAATGGTATTCCATAGTCATGCACTCTAATGTGATCTAACTGCACGTAGAACTTTTGATATAATCTTAAATTTATTACCCGGTAATTAAACGCAGAAAATAAACTTATTTTTGCCAACGTACTACTGTACATGTAATGTCAAGGCCAGTTATGCAATAATAAAGCTTAAGGTGAGGAAAGGGTTACAGCGTGAGGAGCCTTGAAATTAGATTCTTATTAACTTGTAATTATTTTCTGACAATACATTTCTGGCAATAATTAATGGAGATTTATACGGTCACTTGGCGCTTGGGTATCTTTACCATTTTGAACCACATTCAAATGCAAAAACCTTCAGAAACATAAATTCTTGGCCTATTGTTGAAGTATAGAAAGCAAATTGTACAGATTTTAATCTGTACATGTACTAAGTACATTTCTGAACTTGCTCGAACTTTCCATTTGGAAAAATAATGTTCTTCATGTAAATGTTATACTATTTTGTTTGCAGGCCTTTATAAACTGTGCCATGGGAATTCATAATGTTGGTTATGTGATGATCTGTTTCGGCGTTGTAGATGCCGTATGTTCATTTTCGTTTGGTCATTTAATGAAGATCATAGGACGACCTTTTCTTTACGTTTTTGGGGCCTTCCTAAACGTAGCATTGGCCATTACTATGCTCCATTGGAGACCAGATCCATCAACCACTATTGTATTCTTCTTGATCACTGGATTCTGGGGCATGGCTGATGCCATATGGCAAACCCAAATTAATGGTATGTCCCATGATGTGTTCCACGGATTAACCTAAACTAACACCAATATTTCCATGTACATACTTTACATGTAATTAAATCATTTTTTAATCCTTGAAATGTTATCCTTTTTCAGCATTTTATGGCGTGCTCTTCAGCAACAATAGCGAGGCTGCTTTCGCTAATTATCGCCTGTGGGAATCCGTTGGATTCATCATCGGATTTTTTTGGAGCAATTATTTGTGCATAGCTAACAAAATTTATATTTTATTAGGAATTCTGACCTTTGGAATGATTGGTTATATTATCATTGAAATGACAATTTTCCTGGACAAAAAGTCAGATGACGAATCAAAGACCAAAATGTAGACATCTGGACTACATAATTTGTCTTACAATTTTTAATCACACTTATGAATTTTGCTATGCAAATACATGTACATATACATGAAGATGTATATAATTTGGAGTTTTGTTTTATAAAATAATAATAACAGTTGTATTCATTGTATGAACAGAAATGATGCTGTTACCCCTGTGTGATATCTTGGAATCCAAAGTTTGTATACAATAATTTTAACTTTATTGATAATATAAATTGCTCTAAACTGTGGGTTCGTATAAATCAACGTAATTCATTTCCTTTTTATGTACACTTGTACATGTATGTAATTTGCAATATTTTCATAAAATTAAATGGTTGCACCATTCTTCTTTAATTAAGACTTCTTGAATTTAATCATTTAATGCTTTTTTATTATGGAACATAGAATTTATTATAATAACCTTTAATTAAGCAACTTGGAACATTATCAAAATAATCAAACTTTTGCAAGCTTGATTGAAAAGCGTTAGACTGAAAGCATTGCTTTTCGGTGTTTTTACTTCACTTAGCATGTTGTTGCTATTTCGAAGAATTATAAGTACGGTAATAATGGCGTCATCACAATTAATTGGCACTTTTAATTTCGGATCATTAAGGATAAACCATATAAGTGCCAATTCTGTTTATATTTTATTATAGTCTGCCAATACAACTTCAGCCAGGAGGACGTACCTGTTGGCTGCAATTTTACATCTCACTTCATTTCATAACAGACACCGGTAAGAAGACTTTGATTTGACATTTATATTTTACTCCAATCAATATTTATTGAAATACATTTTTAACTTCTTAATTACAAATCATCTAAACCGTTACAAATTGTATCGAATAGATCTTTTAAATTTCAAACATGCATAGAAAAACTTATGTTAATGTAATCTTTCTAAGTCATTGCGTATCCGTTTCTTGTAAGAATTACCAAAAAATGTTGGACAAGAATAATTTTATTCTCGAAAACAAGGACAACAGCGATCACTCCAGTCCTGTATTTCAGCAAGACAGCAATGAACAAATAACTTCAAAAAAGGATGCCGTTAAAGAGTTCACCATGGAAGCTCCAGGATCAGCTCCTCAAGAAGAGCTAATGAGCAAATGTAATATTTGGAGGAATCTAATAATAATTAGCCTAGGATTCTTTTTTAATTTCGCGGCTTTCAACGGATTATCCAACATCCAAAGTTCTTTAAACAGTGACCAAGGCCTGGGCTCCACGACCCTAAGTGTGATCTACGGGGCCTTGGTCCTCTCCTGCATGTTCGTGCCCCCAGCATTAATTAAAAGGTTTGGCTGCAAGTGGTCAATGGTAATGTCGATGCTGTTGTATTCCACGTACATAGCAGCTAACTTCTACGCTACTTGGTACACCTTGATTCCGACGGCCGTCTTGGTGGGCTTAGGGGCTGCACCCTTGTGGGGAGCCAAGTGTACCTATCTAACTGAAATCGGTTATCAATATGCAAAAATCGTTGGTGAAAGTGCAGAAACAGTGATGGTTCGCTTTTTCGGGGTGTTCTTCATGATCTTTCAGAGTGGTGCAGTGTTTGGCAATCTAATTTCATCTTTGGCCCTTGCCCCATCTTCCACACATGCTAATTTCAGCAGGGATTTGGGCATCTGTGGTGCTAACTATTGCAACGAAGATCTCAGTGAAACCACCTCCCACAACACATCTTTAAACACAACTACCAATATTGCAAACAAGACTTCTTTATCCCAAATTTACACACTTTGTGGCATTTATGTGGGGCTATCTCTAATTGGGTGCTTGCTCATCAGCTTGTTTGTAAATCCTCTGCACCGTTACATGACCCCAAGCAAAGACATTGCAGGGTTCAAATTGTTGATGGCCACCATCAGACACATGAGGAATATAAAACAGATGCTATTTATACCGCTAACGATATACATAGGCGTGCAACAAGCGTTTATTACTGGAGATTTTACAAAAGTAAGCATGTGCCATGAAATAACTAGCAATTTAGGCTTGTAGAGTTTCATAAATTGTTATTCTGATGTTTTCTTATTAATATCAGTTTTAATATTACAGGCATTTATAAATTGTGCATTGGGGATTCATAATGTTGGTTATGTGATGATCTGCTTTGGTGTGGTGAATGCATTGTGTTCTATCGCGTTTGGTTATCTGATGAAGATCTTAGGACGACCATTTCTCTACCTTTTTGGGGCTTCATTGCACATTGCTCTTGCCATCACCATGCTACACTGGAGTCCTGACCCATCCACCCCTATTGCATTCTTCCTGATCGTTGGGTTCTGGGGCATGGGTGATGCTATTTGGCAAACTCAAATTAATGGTAAGCTCAAGGTGTGATGTTGTTTTATCAACTTTAGTCTTTATAGGTTGGGTTGAATGATGTTGGCTCAAATCGTAAACTTACACATTTCAGCATTTTATGGTGTGCTGTTCAGTGATAACAGTGAAGCTGGCTTTTCTAATTTCCGTCTTTGGGAGTCCATTGGATTCATCATTGGATTTCTGTGGAATAATTATTTGTGCATCACTATAAAGATTTATATACTTCTTGGGATTCTTATCCTTGGAATGATTGGTTATACTGTCATCGAAATAACGATTTTCTTGGATAAAAAGTCATCTCACGTTTCAACGACCAAAATGTAGACTTAAGTTTTTATGGAGATGATGGCTTATTTACATTAAATCACTTTTTTTATTACATTTTATATGAAATATTGTTTATTCACTCTCTTTGCGTTCGGTAAACATTATGTGATACTGCACGTGCATTATCTGAAAGTATTCACGTGTCTTTGTTCTTAAAGAATGGTAACATTTCCTTTTTTAAAAATATTTATTGCTGTGAATATTTCATAAATATGCAAATTCAGCAAATGGTAAGTAGTAAAATATAATTGATGCCACAGTAGTCTACTAAATCATTGAGTAATTAATAATATTGCTACTTTTACTGTTTATTTTTTGCAGAACGACACAAATATGAGCAGATCTCCTCATAGTATCACCAAGGCATTAAACAAAAGCAGCTTTAATATATCTTCAGATAGTGATAGCATATTTATGATGCATACTTGTAATACTCTTTCAACATCACATTTAAGTGATATGCGTTCTCCGAAAGCCAGAAGACAACTGCAGTTTCCAAATACAAGTACCCCAGTAAGTTATTAACTATATATATTTTCTCTAATATACGATAGATGGAGACTGCAGTCTTTGGAAAACTTGTTTCAACGTGACCTACTTCACTGAACCAAATTCAAAATACAATTTATCATGTCCTTCAATTGTTAGGTAGACTGAAACTTGGTTCAGTTGATGTCATTTTTTTAAAAACAGAAACAACATAAGGTCAGATGGGAAGATGCCCCATCATTGGACATCTCCTCGCCAGTTACTTTTCAAGACGAATCATCGGGATCATTTTCAGATGTACGTTTTTTTACTTTATCCCGATAGATTATGATATAATTAAGTTACATTTAATAAAATGTTACAATCGAATTTATTTTAAACTTTGAATACCTGTACATAATTCCGGTTCTTACTTCTCAATTCAATAAAGATGTGTACTACCAATACACTGTATTTACTGAAATTTACTTAATTTCTCCACCTGTAACTAGTTTTGTGATTTGTAAACAAATGTGATGTTGATCATATTATTTTGTTAGGATCTCATCACACACTGGATCACTTCTTTGGAGAAGGATTTTAAGCCATCATTATGTTTGGAAGTTTTTGATTACATGAAAAACTATAATTGTCCAGCATTAAAAAAGCGAATGGATAAAGCCCTCACGACGAATTTTAGAATAATTACGAAAAACGACAGTTTTTTGAATGCCAAATTCGATTTTGTCACCCATTTGTTTCAATTGGATGAATTGAACATTGACAGGTAAATTATGGACAGTATGCGACATCTGTCATGCATGGTAGACCATATCAAACACAAATTATTGTCTTTCATGACATTTACTGTAATTTTTCAGCGAGGTAGAAGTATTTAATGCCGCTATACGTTGGCTTACATGCCATTGGAATGGGAGGAAAGAATTTGTACCTTTCGTTCTTGGTTGTGTGAGATTTGGTGAAATGACCAAACAAGAATGTGCAGATATTTTCGTAAAACTGGACATGGAAAATTTGGGTTTGCTGACCATATGCCAGGATTTACTTTTCCAACCAATGGTGTAAGTACAATGTTTTTATTGTTGGTGTATTTCGTTTTTATTATGTGCTTCCTAAGTATTAATCTGTATAATGTACATTTTTTTGCAGCTTGCATTACTAATAAATACGATTTTTTGTCAAAAGGTATCAAATAACTCAAGATACTTGCCACAATGAACAATTCGCCCATTTAGCTCCACGTCCAAGAACTAATCTGAAATCCATTAAAAGAAACCATGAAATACTACAAATTGCTTCAGCTAAGGATACTAAGGTAATGACCAGATTCATGTATATATGTAAAACCCATTAAGTAACACACAAATATAGTATATTTTATTCGGCAGTTTCACATTAATTTAGACCAAGGATGATGTAGCCATTCTTGACATCAGCATTCCAGATATTCACTCCAAACTGGCCATCGTGTGTTTTGGAGGACAGAGTTCTGTTAAAACTTGGAGTTCACCTGAAGCTGGTGAGGAGAAAAATATATATATATATACAATTAATTAATACTTTGCTTTTATCCATTTTTTGCTAAAATGTCAGGATCACAACATTTGCTATATTTCAGGTTTTGGCATCGTTGGCTTTAAACCTTCAGAAACAGAATGGAAGCAGATTGGGAAATTACCAGAATCCAGATCCTATTTGGCAGCCACTATTTTGAATGACAGAATATATATTTCTGGTATGATATGACTACTTTTAATAACAAAAGATATAGGACACATTAATTGGAATGATTTTCTAAAAAACTTAATTCGATAAAATTCAACAACAACGCTCATACCAATAATATATTTTTTTCAATAATTTCAGGGGGCTATGATCCACAATTGACTACTGATTGTACAAATTTAATAATTAAATCCACCTTTTGGTGTCACAACATCAAGGGCAATGGATGGCAACTGCTTAGCCCTATGAAACACTCCAGAGCACATCATGCCATGGTTTCAACCCACAATCGAATTTATGTAATTGGTGGACAAGGGAAAAAAGGAATGCAAGTAACCTGGTGAATGCCCTATGCTTTATGTAATTGGGGGATTAATTAACATGCATTCTATTACAGTCCGTTAGATTCTGTCGAGTATTATGATATCAGCGTCCGGTTCTGGAAAGTGGCCAGTCCATTGCCAATGCCATGTTTGGGTATGGCAATCTGTGAATTTCGTGGAAATATTTGGATTTGTGGAGGTGTTTCACCCATGGATCACAGTCCAAGTCATGGGCGCATCATGGATACAGTGCTCATCTATGATCCAATAAGAAACCTGTAAGTATACTACAAATGTTTAAGCAATTTTAGTTGCATGGATTACATCATAGAAGGTGCTGCAATTTGTCATGTAGTCTGTACCATATTGTAATTGGGGATGATAAGCGGGTGCATGATCTGTGATATATTTTTTGCAGATGCAGTTTTGGCATTCCTTTGCGCATTCCAAGGGCTTTTGCAAATTTGGTGGAATTCGAGGGAAATTTGCTAATTATCGGAGGAATTACTACAACTGGGGAGTTCAACACTGGTGTGGCGACTGAAATTTCAGTGATTGACAGCTTCAATTTTCATACCCAAAAATGGGTCCTTAAGTCTGACCTTCTGGTTCCTCGCCATAGTACTATGACGGCTGTTACAGGTAGGTTGACCAAATATTTTTTTATTTATACATGTAGGCAATATTGCGTTTGAGTTACTAATGTACCTGAAAATTCACTCTAAAACTTAATTGGATCTGAATTATACAGATTCTGAAAGCATGGGGCATGCATTGTTGTCAATCTTGCATGATCACTGCCAGCATAAAGTTACAGGCTTAAAACCTGTTTCAGTGATCATCAGAGGTCGTCATGATCATGTAAAACTGGCGACTTATTGTACTTGTGTACATTACACGTAGTCCTGGAATGCTTCAAGGTTATAACTTTAGAATTTGGCTTATTTTGAACAGTTAATAAACCAAAAGTGTTTTTGGGGCAATGGACCGGTTATGTCCAAGGGAGGTAACTTATACTAATCAAAAACTTATTATAAACTGGTTGAGAAATTGCTACATTATCAATTATTCATTTCCTCCATTGGTGTGATTGTCAGGACCACCTCCGAACAGGAAACTAAGCGTATAGGATTGAAACGTAATTACTTGATCTACATTTCACTTCAATATTCATTTTCTCAGTACTACATGTTTATTATAGACAGCGTTGACCACACCACATTTTATTCATCATCTTTCTGGTAAAAAAGAACAATAGAGAAATGCTGTTTTTATTGTTATTTGGTCTTTTGGTTTCAACTGCTGACAATAGGATTATAGAAAAATCCTATTGCTTTCTATTGGCTTGAACTGCTTTAATTTATTGCTTAATGATCCAATCAAAACATTCTTTGATCAGTCATGATCCAGATGTTTTAAAACTTTATAGCATGAAATACACGTATGGTTACAAGCATTCATAGAAAATGAGTGGATTGATATACTGGAGAAATAAACGAAATTATTCAAAAGTAGGTGTCTGAAAATAATTGTACCAGAAACAAAATTAAGCTATCTAACCTCATTTTTGCAAATTTCTTAAGTTGAAATTTCAAAGAAGTTTATATACGATTACATATACATATACATGAGTAATTGGCACCCATTAGGTACTTACCTCGTATGGGCTTACAGAAATCCTAAACTTCCTCTGAGCCTAAAGCATGCATTGCGTTCAGAAAGATATTGCAGATTACATTAATCTCTCTAATCCATCGATTTGCAACAGGTAAACTGAATCATGGATTCATATCTCATGGTAAAACCACTTTATTAAATTATTCAAAATTTGGCTTCCTTCCTGTCAAACAGGTTTCCTCGATTTAAGAAAGGCTTGTCAATACCTTCCTCGAGTGATTATATCCCAATTTTGAAGGTGATTGATTTGCTTAGCCCATTATTTACTAATCTGATCGTATTTTTAGGTCAAAGGTTTTACGTGTTAGGAGGAATTTCGGCAGGGATTGCACGTGATGATGTGGAATGCTACGACGAGAGTACACATCAGTGGAGGACTGATGCTCCACCTTTGCAATTGCCATTATATGGAGCTGCTTGTGTTGTCCTTCCCTTACCAGTTTAACCAATATCAAATTATAAATTTTATACTTCTTCGATATGTTGGTCTTTGTAAAATGTGCAGATGTTTGTCTTATTATCAAACAACTGTATTCCAGTGAAAAATATTGACTTCTTTGTATAAAAGTGGATTATTTATAGTGCAAGCATGAAATGCATGAAACTTATCACGTTATTTTCTCAAAAACTGTGGTTTATTCAAAGCCACTAACGGTTTTTTTGGTTTACATTAGGAAACCACTATGTTTAAATGAACAACTCGGACCCCACCCCATTGTCAGTGGGTTTATACATTTTTTAATGCAATCAGATCCTCAGGCAAAATAGCACAAATTATTGTTATGGAATCAAACCCTATCGATGATTCTCATGAAAGATTTCTTATTGCTTTGTAGGCATTTGACATAAAATTATATTGGACTAAATTTCCTGTAATTATAATTTATTAATGACAAAGTTACATTAACTCGTTGAAATTTTTGCCTCCAAGCATTAACACTCGACATGTATTTCCTGCTTGCTAACGAAAGTTAGTTATGATTGGATCAATAAAAAAAATCAAATAAACCAGAAAAACAAGGAAAAGAAGGGTTGGTCTATAGAATAGTACCAGATATTTGAAAATACTTTTTTATATTAAAAAAAGTTGCTTGAATTTTGTTGAAATCCGTTAGAAAATACCACAATAACCTTGTGGTGTAAGTGATTTCAGATTCACTCTTCATTAATGCAATCAATTAAAAGGCAATTTGCATTCAGATATTCAAACGTGGCATTTGATACAAGTTCACCAAGAATCAAATTCTCCAAAAGGACAGTGTTAGCTAGTGTAATGGATGAATCTGATTTTGTTTAATATCAAATTAAACCAAAGGAGGTCACTGTTTTAATGTGACATCACGTGTATTCCAAAAAATCGAGACTCCTCTCAAATATAGATGACCCTTTTAGTTTAAAGAAAATTTAAGGAAATTATTATCAAAATAGCAAATTACCGTGTGTCAAAAGGTATAAGAAACTGAAAATTTGATTGCAATTTAAACGGTTTGAAGAAATTAAAAAAGGGGGCCTTGGGTCTTAATGCAAAAATAACTGCAATTAATCAAATTCTGTTAGATGCAACTGTAATCAATCGTTAATAATCGTTGCTGGTAGTCACTGGACATTTTCTTACCCTTTATTGCTAAAAAAAATAATTTATTTCAAATTAGTGGAACCACGGCGTAACGATTTTACATCAAATATGTAATCGAATACTATTATTATTTAGCTTTTTGATGGACGCGATATTTATGCAGGTAGTAATAAACAGTAGCAATTAAGCGAAATCTACCTTATATAAAACTAGAGTAAACTAATTAGTTTTTTTTAATAGGATTTCAATCATCAAGGACCTAGATTAAGCTTTTCAGGCCAAATATGAATAGCGATATGGACATGGCAAATTCTTAGCTGGAAAATTATAATATACATTCAAATGCAGTTGTGGCAATTTATAATACATGTATTTTAGGGAGTACAAAAGTTTTAATGTGTAATTCAACATGTTAATGTTTGTAATGTCTGTACTAGGAACGCCATCTGTTACAAAATTTATTATCCATCATTGTTACATAACTTTTAAAAGTCATTACATTCAAAATATGCATTTGAAAATTTTTTACATAACATTATCGGACTCATTATCACTATAATTATATGTCTTGAGCCTGATAACAAATATTTCGTATGATATTTATGAATATCACATTTAAAATAAGGCGATAATATATTGAAATTAGTCTTGTCTTGATTCATTTCAACCTTATAAAATTAAAGTAACATATATTTATCAAATTTTTATCGGATTTAACACCATTTTTTTGTTTTGCACGTTTAAGAAATCTACATAACGGTTATCAGATCTCTTGTTCATGAATTAGAAATCCCTTCAAAAATTGACGTAAGTTCCATTGCACTAGTTTTTTTTTCTGTTTCAAGAAATATCATTTAATGTGAGCACTTGTAAACTAACTCCCTAAACAACTGTTCATAAATCCAAGCTGTTATGCCATTTACATAATTATGAATTTTAAGCGTGATAAGCGAGTGGCGATTATATGACCCAGGTAAATTCAATTTTCATATTTGAAATCCCCACCCATGTGTTGTAATTTCTGTACTTGTAGTTGTTAAAAATGGAATCACGTTTAAAAACGATCGTCGTGACTAAAATTCAAGTTTTAGTGGTTTGGAATATGGCCCAACTTCATTAATTTTGCAATATTATTACGACATAAAGTAATTATGGTATCTGTCTAATCTAATATAGTTCCACGATTTGTATTTTAATCATTTTTATTTTATAAAAATAATTAAATACTAGTTTATTAGCTCAAAAAATAATAATCCACAAAATAATTCGAGTAGTTTCCAAGTGTGGCTTAGTGCTTGGTGCTGATTTAATAAGGACAATAATACAATAAAAAATTTAAAAATTGTTATTGCCTTAGACTAGCAGCATAGTTTTTTAAAAATTGAATGCAATATTCCAGGTTAAAAATAAAATCAAATACATTCCATGATAATTTGGATACTTTTGGGATGTCGAAAATTAAGTACAGTGTATATATGAAGTATCTATGTAGCTAGCTTATCAAAAGTTTGCTTTTAACAAATACAGGATTTAAAACTTACCTTGTATGATGCTGTCTTCATGATATTTTTTTCATGAATATTGTAAAATAGTACGAAAAAAGTTAATTACTGTCAGAAACAGAAGAAAAAATGATATTATTAACTTGGTTCCGGTAGTTGTTGTGCAGAACATATTCCATGTATACGCTATTCAGTCGAGATGATATTATATATACGTGAATAGCTAGTTGTGTTATAGAAATACTATTAATTGGTGATAACAGACCCGACTGTTGTAAGTAACACTGGTGATAACGTTTTAGTGTTCTATAAAATTTGGCTTTATTCTATTTAGATGTTATTAATTATTCTTTATTAGATGTTAATTACATCAAGTTTGTAATGAACTGGTTAAAGCACTCATTTAATTTAACCCTTTGGTCTATTAGTTTTTTTATATATGTATTTCATATAAGATGGAGCCGTTAAACGCCTAACTAAATTTTAGGATAAAAACACGTCTATGAATATCATATTATTTAAATTGTATTAAATTATTTGAAAACAAGGAAATAAAATAAGTTAAACTAATGAGGCCAGACGAATGGTACTTAGTTTTATTGTATTGATTTTGATCATGATAAATTAACAAATTGAATTTGTACTGAAATCTAATCAGACTTATCGTTTTAGAATATTTTATGTAAATAATCAACATGTATGGCCTAATTCACAGGTTTGCATAGATTAAAATTGGCTATATAACTATCGAATTTGACCATTGTGGCCTGTTTTAGACACATTTTCGTGCAGGGCAATATATTTTCATTTTTCGCTTATTGGCATGGGTTTACATCATTTTTATATTATATTACCCTTTTTATTGGAATATACTAAATTTAGATGCAAATCTATTTTTAGATATCGCATAATTTAAGAAAGTTTTAACCCCTTTAGGATAAAATGATTAGTGAAGCAAACTGTTTGGTAATAAATTAAAGTTTAAGTAAACCAGTGATTTTGTTTGAAAAAAATGCAAAAGACGGCTGCACTTTTTTGTTATTATTTTATTTATTGCAAAAATCAAAAATTCTATTAATATTCATTTATCCATTCACAAGTGATACTACTTAGACTAGTTCAAAAATGCAGCCGACCAAATCCTAAAATCGAGTTTTTCAATACTCATGTCTTCAATTGTTCTCATAAATATTCATTTAAGTGGTATATAGCATTTACTTGTTTTAAACATGTAATTGTACCAAAATTCTTGTTCAAATATAAGCAACTACTGTAGTGGTGTAATGAAATTCTATATCAAAAGTTTTCTTAATAATTTTTATAAATCAAAAACATGAATGTTTAGAAAACGCATGCAGTAAGTAAACATGTTTTTACTCTGGTGTAGCACTACAGAATTTTCTTATTTGGGCGTGATAATTGAATAAATTGAATCCAAATGCAGAAGTTTAAAAGGGGAAGTATTTGCAGTTAAAGATGGAATTTGGTTTATGTTTTATTGGTTCAAAAAGCAGCATGCCAGCTGTGTTGTAAAGCGTTGAAACAGTGATTTTTTTTTTAATAAAAAAAAGACGGTAGCACTGTTTGAAATTAATTTTCTGCTTTTTTTAAACTACATGTATTTCCCAAAATGTTAACATCGGCCATCCTACAAAGGCAACCACAGCTGATTTAATGCTTGATCTAATTCCTTATGATAAAAAACCACCCCTTGAATATGCATGGAGGTATAAACGTTTATCCAATTTATTCACATTGCGATTTCATGTCATTAACTTGGTCTGTTCTATTGCAAAATAAATTATTTTCCCGTCAGTTGATCAAGATTTGTATCTGAACTTCTCAGAAATGAAAATTGTAATTCCCTGAAATAAACACATAAAAGTGAGAGTTTTAAAAAAAATTAGAACATGGGTGCAATAACGCCATAGATTAATTATAACAGCAAAACGCGCTTTTAAATGCAAAAAAAAGCGAAATTAATACACTTTAAGTACTGGTCTGAAGAAACTGAAGCTGAGTTTCAGGACACACCCAATGAAATATTTTTATAGTAAAATGCCATGTTATGACAGCCAAAATAATGTGTAATCATAAAATTAAAGCCTAAGAATCTTGAAATTTTAGTTGTCTCCAAGCAAAAAAATGTTTTTATAATGGGTTGCCATCAGCCTATTTTCCTTATTAGGATAATCTAGGATGACTATTTTTTGTCCAATAAATAGTTTGTTGGAATAGATAAATAACCGAGTTCCCATCTGTCTTCACTTCATTAGTTTTGATAGGACTTGTCCTTTTAAAACGTGGTCCACTTTCAGATTTCTAAAAAAAATTGTTTCGGCTATTGAATTAATCAAATTTAACAACCAATATACGTATGTATCGTCAGTTATACTTCCTAATAATATTTGAGCAAAAAATACTTGTTTGAGAGTCGTCATGTATAGCTTGAAATGTCACATTTTTTAAAAGTAACTACATGTATTTGTGTAATTACGAGAAAACGAAAACAAAAATGTTCACCCTGGTCCAAAAAAATCATGTTTTTTTATAAAACCACAAAATCAAACAATAGTTTTCTGAAGTCGCCACTTGACTATAAACTTTTTATAAGCAATATTGCCTAGAATCCTCATTTGAGATATTGTTTTCTACATTAATAAAATCAACATTAAAAACCACGTTATGTCGTCCGTGAATTACGGAAATATTGGCTACTACATGTATAATAATAGCCGCTAGTGATATAAAGCTTTAGGCAGAGTTCCTGAATTTGTATGAAATAAAAATTCATCTTGATCAATGGCATTTATCTAGAACAAATATTTTTCCCATGCCAACTTTTTTGATTTTTTGAAAGTGGTTTAGAGCAATCTAACAAAGATAATGAGCCAATTTCTAATTTTTTAATATTTACTAAAATAATAGATCATCAAAATCTTTGCTTTTCTTGTTTGAGCAGTGTTTATGTAATTTTCATTCGATTTGACGAAAATGCTTATTAGAAAAATTAATAAAATACAGAAAATCCATAATTGCTTTCTAAATTAATATTTTTTTCATAGAGTTTATGCCTTATTACAATTTTTATTCACAATCACAAATATATACCAATCTAAATTACTAATCATCACAAGTATTTATAGTAGGACCTATTGTAGGTGTCTTATTTAGATATCAGTACAAACAATTGGATTAAATGGCTACAGTGGCACGGAAATCAGTGCATGCACCCATTAATCAGTAGGTCTAGGCAATAAAATATATTCTTGCATGAAATTTTAATGTTGAAACTAGTTCCTTGTCGACGTATTTAACGGCTTTTTTTACGAGATAAATGGTTTCGATCACTTAAATTAATGGTAGTTGCCTTCCCTATTATTACTTTAATTTACATGTCAAGTAATCAGTGGGTTGGTAAGTTATCTAATAACAAGCAGGCAAAAATGGTTGCCATTGATTTGAACATTAACACTAGAATTATTTTTTAATAAAAAGTATACTATCTGTGACTTTCTTATTGTGTCATTCAAACTAATGCATGGCATTTATGGGGCATTGTTTAAATAAACATCAGTACATGTATATACGTCTACATGTATAATGGGCAATTTGTCAGCGATACAAGTTAGCTTAAAATTAAGGCTGAACTGAACATTAATTTGTGCAAATAGTTAAATATAATAAGAAGACAATACATTTAAGTATTGTGGATAAGTACATCTTTTTTGCTAGCTTACAGTGAAAAGCAACAATCTGACCGAAATAAATTTATCAAAAAATTTAGTTAAGAATTAAGTCGTGTCCAAAAAAACATAAAAATTGAGCTAAGTGGTGTAAAATTGTTTAAAAAAAGTTCCCATGGTCATGCCTTAAACGAATTAAAACAAACACAATGGGAATTACAAAATATAGCCTAACGTAAAATGCCCCAAGTAAATTATCCAAAATATGATCTTGGTGAGATTAATACTGAATGAAATGTACTATAAAAAGATTGATGAAGCTATGCTTCTAAATGATATTAATGCTTTATTCTAGACCGCTATGAGTGTAGATTAACTCAAGTTATTAACCTATAAAAGGCTAACATTAAAGTTTTAATTTTAGTGAAACTCATGCAACAAATCTGATAACCTTAATGCTTATATACCTTTTCTATACCTTGCATATTCATTGAGCCAGTTTCCTATTTTTAAAACAATACCATTTTTTTTCCTTTGCAAAGTTAGATTTAGGCCTGACCACAAATGGCCTCCCACGCTTTAAGCAATAACCGCATATAAGGTCAACCGATACTTGGTCAAAAGATATTATACAAGAAAGTAAAACACTTTCTTGTAGGCTATTGACAGTTGCTTGTATGAAAATTTAACATGACATTGTTTTTATTCTGGAAGAATTCAACGATTTATGTCAAAACTTCTGCACAATTATCAATTTATATACTTTAATTGGAAAAGCATCTCACTGAATTGAGATCCATTTTAAATGCCTCTTCTCAAATGATTAAATTTTGAACATCCTCATTAGCATGCTCTTGAATTATTACCTTTTAAGGCATTGGATAAAAAATACTCAAAATGTTAGACATACCCCCATGGTTACCTTATTATGTCAACAGCTTAAAAACACATTCGTATTTATTTTTTCTAGTTATCAAACAAAATGTTAATAATAATGTGGCTCGTACTGTATCATCTAATGTTGTGTGTAATTTTATTTTCTGTTTTATTATGTAACTTAAGTTATACATGTACATAATTAGGCAGAAAGAGCGCCCATAGACGTGGCATGGTTACAATAACCTATTATTAACTTTCAACAGATAATTAAAGGTAGCATTCAAAGCCGGATTTAACATGTTGTTTCATGCATTGTTTTATAGAGATAAGACAATTTAGTTGAGCGAAAGGTGGGGCTAATGGCGATACAGCAAGAAGAAGGCTGGCTGGATTTTTGAAAGTAGGGCTGATATAACGCAATTCTTGCTTGCAATTTCATTGTCCATTTTATTTTAATGTGGATGAATTTAAGTGCCCAGAAATTGCAGTATTGCTTCAAGCTGTTGTAATGCGCATGCGTACTAGAAGCCGTTTGTACTTTATATAGGACGGGTACCCCGTCGATTATTTATTAAGTAAAACAGCACTAGTACTTATAAAGAAAAACAAGAGTTAAGGTTGAGGATGATGCAAAGGTTAAGCACCACCTTGATAAAAAGCAGTTTTCAAATGAGGCACAACATTTGGTGTTTACCTTTTTTATCAATATGAATTTGCATCTATTGTCTGAATGTAATGGAAATTAAAACAAGTATTTATTCAGGATTTGTTTAATAAAAATCTCTTCACTTCTATATAAAAAACTGAAATAAACTCAAAAGTGTAACTCATGCAATATGCATCTTTTCTTTGATTTATGTTGAATAAAAGTTGCATCTTGTTTTAAGTAATTTATTCAAATGAAATCTAAACAAAATAATGTAGTTCTTGTATAATAATGCACACAATGTAACATTTAGCTTAAGTGATTTCTAAAGCAAATTTTAAGTGATGAAAATGGAAAACTTTTAACTGATCGTGTTGCTCCAGATAGCCAGTAGTTTTGAATTAAAATAAAAAGTACATATGTGCAAGTTTGAACTGTATTACAGTAAAATGGTTTCATCATGTCCTTCTGTTATCACTTGTAATTTTTTGCTTTTGCTTAATTTTAATGGTTTCGTAATTGAGTCTCAAAGGAGTTAGAATAATAGCAGGTTCTACAGGTCAACATATAGCGACCACTGATATAACGATATTTTTATTTTAAAATTAATCTATATGATATCTTTATCGTCGTTATCATCACAAAAGTTGTACTATCATGCAAACTTTATTTGTTTTAAAAAAATAAATGCATAAAAACCTAACTTTTCGACACTAATAGATAAATAAGGTTTTTCGAACGTAAGTTTAGGTTGTATACGAGGATAACTGTTATTTGTAGTGTTAACAGTTTTAATTGGCAATTTTATCATGGTTCAGTTTTAGAATAAGTAACAATGAGGTTTTAATAACAAAGTGTAATTCCAAAATGCATTATTTTCATTACTATTTTTGCATTTGTAAACATTGAGGGTGTCACACGATTAAGGTCATAGAGTACCTGTCTCCTATTTACAAAAAAGATTGTATGGATTGTTGGAAGTTTATGACACATCTAATGGTGTGCTAATTACCTCACGAATTTATAAAAATGCTGTTTATAGTGAAAACAGGCTGCTGCGGGCTCGTTAGCATAAAAATTCAAGATGTACTCTCCAAGGCATTGTTTTGATAAATATAGTAAAGGTTATGCGAACTTATTATAAAGTTGGTCTAGATTTCTTACTGGCCTACTATATATTTGTAATGACTTTGGTGCAAGCATGTGTAAGCAATTAAGTCAATTTTTTTGCCTTTATTAATTGATCTATTTTCTGCTTAAGAAATACAAAAAAATACTGTAAATTTATCAATTTAGAACGAAATAAACCAGTTGTAAATTGATATGAGAAGCTCAGTTGTAATCTTGGGAAAAAAGAGAATACTGTAACATATTTTAACCATTATATGTCATAATCTTTTTCTTTAACCCTTGTCAAACCCTTGGCACATTGTAGGTCAGGTTTCATTAAGCTTTTCATATTAATTCCCGGTGGGAAAATTTGTTTAACAATATCTATAGATTTTGTTAACCCTGTATGAAGTTTACATAATAAGTCCAACAAGATTCATTTTCTGTGAGCATTTGCTTGCAGTTTTTTTTTAATAATGTGTATTTAAATCGTAAATTATAGAATCAGATTCCCTTAAAACATTGACACGGTGATATTTCTAATTTTTCGTCCTGAATCTCATGCAGTTTTATTGCTTAATGAGTTTTGTTATTCAAACCACTTTTGAGCATAATGTTGTAAAAGTTGATTTCAGCGAGCATAAATTGTTATTTGATAATATATTTTCTGTCAGTGGGTAAGCAATATAAGATTAGATAATATTATGTCGTTAATTTTTTTTAAATTATTCTTGTGCGTATTCTTTGTAAATAAAGTGACAAGTTTGAAAATCAGAACCATGAAATATCAGATAAACAGATTAAAATTAGCTTATCAAGTTATAAATATATACATGCATACTGAAATTATTATTTTTTTTCAAATAAGTTTTAATCATTTACACATACATGTATAATAGGCACTGCAAGAATGCTTTTTTTAAAATTTTATCTCGTAGATATAAAAAATGCTGTTATGAATTAATATGAATTTAACATGAATTAATATGCACAACAAAACACTTGGTTATAAAATAATGTAAACGACGCTGTGAAATTCAATGTATATTTTCTGATACCGTATTCAACTACTTGAATTGTTTGAAACATTTGGTGGAGTTTAATAGCCTCTAAACAGGAATAGAACATTTAAAGACATTGAATACTGAAATTTATTGATACTACCGGCAGATGGAATTAAATAAACTAGGTTTATTGGCTTTTTATTTCGCTATAACCAGCTTTAGAGGCTAAAACTGATTGACGTTCTTTTGAATTCGATATGCTTGTTCATCAGTAACAACACCTTAATTTCAGAATATTAGAAGCATTATAAGCATATGAAAAAATAGATCTTCGTATTAAACTAATCTATAAATAGAGGTCAAATGTTTAAACCATTTGAGTTTTTACAAGACTACGAGAAAACCAGGTAATTTAATTAGCAGTTCAGAGTGTAGATTTCGATTACCTCATATATAGTAATTTTTTCACCTAATGAACTAAAATTATTATTCATGAGAAACCCAGCATGTTTCTGTAATTATGGTCACGTCCCAGATGGATATACATGTATTTCATTGAAAATATACTCTGCATTAATTATTTAATTTGATAAGTATTGATGGAAATTAGTTTAGTTAAAAAATTTGCACGTGTAATTTGGATATCTATGCAGTGTGTATGATTAATCTAGATAACCAGTTCTTATGTAATTTAACCTGTTCAAATATCAATTTTATATTTTCATACAGGTATATAATAGAAAAAAATGTTGCAGTAACTTTACCTTTTTCATATTTTTTTTTAAAACTTTAGCTGCATACAAATTTAAATAATTCATAGATTTATGTGTGGATACACAAATATATTTTACCGCAGTACATATTAAATTAAATCTGTATATATTCAATACCATGAAATGTATTTTTAATGTATTGCACTAACAGTCGTGATTGTTATTATAGAAATGTATTTTTCGGAATGTTTGGTAAAAAATAATGGAAAAGTTTTTTTCCGCTATTATGTCACACTTGATTGAAAATTGAAATCAAATGTATTTCCTGAATATAATGAGCTGATAGGCAAACCTAGATAGCTCATTTAATAAACAATTATTCAATTGTTATTTTAATAGAACTACTTTCACTGTATCGAAGGCTATGAAAGTGGTTTTCAATAATACAAAAACAGAAGCTTGACATCTGAAAGGCAATTTTATTTCACGTTTATTATCTAGAATTGGACCAGATTTGTTGATGGGCAATTTCATCGTGAGGTTTCTACAATTATATTGTCTTGTAAAGAGAAATGACATTCTGTAAACTGTTACTGAATTGAGCTTTTATAGTTTGGCTTTGATTTAATGGCAGTGAAAGCTACCTTTTTATTTTATGAGTGGTGAGGGTATAGTGACATTTAGGGCATCTTTTTTGGCTCTATTAAAAAGTTTTATTGGCTTTATATTAGTTATTTTAATAACAATGCACGTATTTGAAATGATTGGAGCCATGAAAATTATAGTTGAAAAAAATCTGTGTTGATTGGATATTTTGCTAAGTCATGGTGATTAAGCTAAAGAATTGAACTGTTCTAATAAATTTCATGAAACTCCAGGCTTCAGTCAATGGAAGAATTAATTAAATTTAACAGCACATGATATGACCGTGCCTGGCAATTTTAAGACAATAGTTGGACATTGAATTATGAGTTTTTATAAGACATTAATTGAAGTAATTAATTAAGATCACTGCAAATGGCTCAAAACAACAGTCTAAATATTACAGGTTTGTCCTAAATAATAAGAGCAGCTAAACATGACTTCCTTTTGGCGACACGCTCTACATAAAACAGCTAGTCTTGGTTAGAAATATGAATTGTAATACCAATTCCCAGAGGTACAGATGTTAAGAAGGAACCTCCTTATTCTCAAGTGCAAAAATCTAGACCTCACGATATGGTTTGCTAAGTTTCTTTAATGAGCTTATTGCTACATACATGCCTGTCCTTGCATTGTTTTAAGCCACCTGACGTAACATCTAAGACCGAGATCTTGACTTCCCATTTTCTACCAATTATAGTTTTCCAAGGTTAGGCCATGCACGTTATATACAAAAACTATACCTGTATCCCATTTCACTTTTATACAAAATCACAAATTGAAGTCAAAGGTTTTACTTTTTGAGGGTAACACCCTGTGCCTCTCAATGCACTTCAAGATTTGGATCATGCTATTTTACTTAGTTCCCTAACTAAAAAAAAAGCTTATTAAAACACCCTTGCACCAAGATTTTATATGTTCGATTAAAAATTAGGTTTTTAGACCTACATTAAATAATGTATACGATCTGAATTGCGTAGTGCTCGCCGCCATATAATTAGGCTAATTAATGTGATTGTCCAAAAACTATATATATTTTATAGTTTATTTTCTGTTAATGTCAATAGCCCCCGAATTAAGATACAAAATAAAAAGCCGCCGCTAAGTGTAATCTATAATCAAGACCATGGTTTCTTTTCCACCCAATTTTTGAATATTTTAACTGATTTTGAACAAACTATCAATCTAATAAACACTTAATGAAATTTGCGAAGTGGTTCTGTTCAACGAAATTTTATTTAGAGCATTGTAAAATAGGTTTTTTTAATATGTGATATCAATCCGTGAGCATTATAGTTGTGTATTATACTGAAACTAGCCTTGATCATACAAAACCAGTGTTTATCAGTGATTAGTTACTGGTTTAATCTCCTTAATTATTATTGAATATCAGAAAATAACTAGCTTAGTGAATCATCAAATAAAACTACCGATGGAAAAATGTGATAGGCGGTTGAACCGTAAGAGGACATTTTAATGGGCAGTAAATTTAAACAATTAAACAAATTAACATTGACATAATGGAAGTTGTGGGAAAAGATTTGCTCAATGTCCAGTAAATGTATTTTTTTGTTGTTCTGACCAACTTATCAGAGACAAAAGGTAGACGGACTACATTCTGGAACCAACATTTTGAAACATAACTACTTGTTGTTTTGTCTAATTTGTTGGTAATGTTTTGTCTGAGAAAATGCAGTAAAATTAACAACACAAATTGTAATGTGGGAAGCAATTTTTCTGAGAGTGCATACAATTGTAGTTATATATAATTGTGCATAATAATTGTCGTTTTCATCTTTACTTTTTCTTGAAAATGTTTAAATTTCCCTAAGACCTTCTTCCCACCAACGTTGATGTAGATCAACTGATGTGGATCAAGAGAACTTTTTCGTGTTAATTCACACC
>JAQGCC010000502.1:0-35620 GCA_034698905.1 Xestoiulus laeticollis
CTCTTTCATCTGATTCTTTTCGATCGAACGAATCAAATGAACTGATTCACTGAAACGAACGAGAGCGCCCAACACTATAAAAAAAATCCATCCGAGCCGACTGTGAATTGTCGTTATTTCGAGATTTACAATAATTAAAATATAGTTCAAAAGTCCAGTTGATTTAATCTTTAGTGATCCGACAAAACACAGCTGTCATATATAAAGGAAATTACTGCTTCGTTAAAAATTTCCCCTCTAAAGGACAACCAAACAACTTGTTCACCCACGCCGCGCTGGAGACTATAATGCCAATCTACAAATTAGGTCCATGGTAATATTATATTTTCTGATATCCCTAATAAATGAAGTCATTCAGAACAAGCCACTTTGCAATTAGTCCAATTCGCTTGCCCCTTGTTAGAAGTTATCTGAAACTAAATAGCCAATTGCCAAATAAACAGGATGAACAAAAAACACTTGCATTATTTCATCTGGTCAAAAAAGCAGCAGTAACATACTAGTCGTCAAGCCCTACGCACGATTTCTAGAAGATGGCTACCAGCAGAGTTACAATTGACAACATTCCATTCCAGCTACACTACAAAGTGACCAGCATCATCTTGGCGTCGTTTGGAGCTGTGCTGATTTTTTACCACATAATCGGACCTGAACCCATCACCTGCACAGGATCGTACAGTTTACACAACAATTACGTAACCCAATTGTGCTTAAATGGAGTGTCGTCGAGGCTGACCTATGCTAAACCAAAACCAACGCAGAAATCTGACTATAACTCTTACACCAGACCATTAAAAGAAGAGGTTCCAATTTATCAGGGTTTTTACCCTTACGTGTGGCTGTTCTTCCTCTGCCAAGCAGTTTTCTTTATAATTCCCCATGTTATTTGGAAGGCCATTGAGGGAGGCAGAACCCAGAAACTAGCCAATGTTCTCGATGACCCGAACCTTCCGGACAAGGATTCCAAACTGAAACACATTTCTTGCTACATAAGCGACAACTTTCGAACCAACGATGGATACACTATCAGCTTTTTCATGTGCGAACTGTTGAACTTCATAAACTCCTTTTGGCAAATGCTGATTACGAACTGGTTCGTGGGTGGACATCTCCAGAGCAATGTGCATGAAGAGGATCTGCAACCTATGGTGGTCAATACTGCACCACTGAGGGACATGTTTCCATCTTCGATAAAGTGCACTTTTAATTTACAAGGTCCTTCAGGGACTCTGCAGAACTACGATGCCGCTTGTCATTTGCCCCTTAACGACTTGCATACACCCATGTTTGTTTTCTCCAACTTGTGGTTTAGCACCTTGATCACCATCAGCGGTCTCGTCATGCTTTACAGACTCGTCTGGTTACTCTGCAGGAAGCTGAGGTATACTTTGCTGGTCAGGCACTATCGTAAAGCTTCAAGCCAGCACTTGTTGGATGCTAATGTGAGCAAGTTTGCAATAGGAGACTTCTTTGTCATGAACACTATCCTCGAAAACACTCATCCGATCAACCTGCAGGACTTCTTGAAATATGTCTTCGATCGCAAAATGGACATTGTCTCCGTTGACGGCCGGGAACCAACAACGGAAAACACTAATGCCATTGAATTGCAGCAAATAAACAATGCAACATAGGCCAGCTGTGGTGCAAAAAGAACAATTTATAAACAGTGAGTTGTAATACCTGATTCATACCAACGTTGATGTAGATCAACTGATGTGGATCAAGAAAACTTGCGTGTTAATTCACACCGCAGAACTCAGTTAAACTGGTAACATGACCTAGTATACTGTGCCCTGTATACTAGGTCATGTGAGACTGTCACACCGCAGAACTCAGTTAAACTGGTAACATGACCTAGTATACAGGGCACAGTATACTAGGTCATGTTACCAGTTTACCTGAGTTCTGCGGTGTGAATTAACACGCAAAAGTTTTCTTGATTTACATCAACGTTGGTGTGAAGAATGTCTTATGAACTCGGATTACAGTTCACGCATATGAATTTTATATTTATATGCACTATATAATCATATAATAATCATAAGAATGTTTATACAAACAACGAATTTTAAAATTAGCTTTTTTTTGTAATTTTTTACTAGCTGATTAATTGTACTGATGCTGCTTGTATTCCATGCAAGATAGTCATCATTGTCTAACTTTGCAGTGTTTTATTGCAGTTATTTAAACTATATACTGTATTTTACAGAAAGTTTTTCATATTAAACTTTGCAAAGCCTTCACATTTTTTTTTCACCAACAGGGTTCTCTTTACTTTTCATACTAATTAAAATGACCGCTAGAGTAGGCTCTACTTGGCCACACAATAGGCTCCTTCACCCGCGTAATAAGATGTGCGCATGCGCTGTTCATGCGTGCATCTAATTACGCGGAAAAATCGTTGCCGGCTTGTGCTTAACATCGTTTACGTAAAGGAGCCTAATGAAGTTAAATTCCCTTTAGTGGCCTATTATAAAGAGCATCGAAGAAAATGGCTGTAGATTGGACCTCCATGTTTAATTAAAGGGGATCTATAGTAATATTAAACAAAGTAATTGGGTAAATTTGGGGGAAAACGGTGGGCAGGTAATTGTGGGCTACTCCTAAACAGAAAATAGGGTATAAACGCGGAATAACCCATCGAGGTTAAACCAAGGTAATTTAGGGAATAGTTAAAAAAGACAGTTCAAAATAAACGAGGGAAATCCCTCTATCCAAAAACATCAAAAGAGTTAAATCCCACTGACTTAAAGAAGGTATGACGAAATAGGTAAACGCTGGGGAATTCCTCTTCCACCTTATTATAACTTGTAAACTAGAAAAAAAAAGGCTGCCATAGGATACACCTGGACGCAAAACCACCCATAATTACACCATTCATATACCTCCGAGGCTTCCGTCGAAATTTCCACGAATTCGCTAGCGTGTTCCTAATAAATGACCATCAACTAAAGCAGGCCTGCCATTCGCCAAGCAAAACCTACTCGTAAAAGAGCTCTGAACTTGAATGTGCTTGAATGCTCGAAAGAGCCACATCATCAGATTCGGAGACACTCCAACAAGAAGAAGATGGGTGCTGTAAAAGTCGACATTAGCAACTATGCGTTCCGGCTGCACTACAAACTGACCAGTGTTATGTTGGTGTCGTTCAGCCTGGTTCTGGTCTTTTACACCATTTTCAAGCCAGGTATCATGAGCTGTATGACATCGCCAGGCTACAATCTGCAGGGCGATCACTTGAGAAGCCTGTGCCAGAATAGCCTGTCGTCAGCTTTACGGATGGCAAAACCCGATGCAACATTGGATGAAGAAGAAATTTATCAAGGTTTCTACCCGTACGTGTGGGTAATCTTCCTGTGCCAGGCCTTCAGTTTCTGTGTCCCACATCTTATTTGGAAGACCATCGAGGGTGGCAAAATCAAGCGAATTGCTGCGGTGCTCGGCAATCCAAACATTCAGGACAGGGAGCACATGCTGAAGCGCATTTCTGGTTACGTCAACGACAACTTCCTCATCCACAATTTCTACACCCTCGGGTTTTACTTGTGCGAAGTCCTCAACTTCATCAACGCGATTCTACAAATATGCCTGCTGAACTCGATCATCAGAGGGCAAACGAATCCTCCAGAGCAGTTTGAGGACTTGTTTCCATCCACTATCAAATGCATTTTCCATCTAAATGGTCCTTCCGGACTGCCCCAACGGCACAGTGCAGTCTGTCTTCTGCCACTGAACATCATGCACTCCAACATGGTAGGCGTCCTGTTCTACTGGTTCTTAGGCTTGGTCATTATAACAGGTGTTGTTCTCATCCTTCGAGGCCTAGGGTTATGCTGTCAAAAGGTACGCTATGTGTCACTCCTGAAGCATTACCGCAGAGCTTCCAGCCAATACTTGTTGGATGCCAACGTGCAGAAATTCGGATTTGGAGACTATTATTTCATGGGACTGATCCTCGAAAATACTCATCCAGTCAACCTGCAGGATTTTTTGCATTTCTTACACGGGCACAAAATGGAATTACCATCCTCGAACAGTGACGTTATTGAAATGTGCGTCATAAACAATGTATAGGCTTTATTATTCATTGTTATGTGGAACAGAATATTCAAGTATGTTATTGTATATAGATGTATATGTTCCGAAATATATCTAATTTATACCAGCTTTTAAAATTAGCATTGGAACAATGTCTTATAATGACAACAATCAAATGCATTAGTAGGTTTATACGAGCATACAGTAGTACGTTGTGGACAGAGAAGGTGAATGTCAAAATGCTAATGTAATTTGTGATATTTTTTTAATACTGAAATTTTTGTACTCGTATCAAACGTCTTAATAAAAATGTTTTGATATGGCATCTTTAATATGTTGTTATAATATTAGTAAATCTTAGTCACACCTAAGGTAAGCTAAATTCATGTGAGAACATAGAGTTTCTTCAGATATAGGAGAATGGAAAATTGAGAAAGAAGAAACTGGTGAGTATAATGCTTGGGCTTTCACAAAATGCAGTAACCAATTTAAACTTCTTCCAAAAGTTTCTTATCTTAAGAGTAAGACAAAGATTTTAAGGTCTTGCACTAAACATACAAGTAATTTGGCAGTGAAATTAAAAAATAATTCATCAGCTACGCAGTAATGTAAACAAACAGTTCTTCATATATAAAATTCAATACAGTGCATTTTCGGTAATCAGGCCCTGCGATAATCTGCCAATTCTTTTTTTTTATAATACATGTACCATGGTTTGAATTTCTGGCAGTTGAACAACGAGCTCTTCCTTTGTTTATTTTTTGTTTGATTAAAGTTGCAAAACAAATGAGATAAGAGATATTTAGCAGGTTTACTTTAATCTTAACGAGAACGATAAGTATATGTATATACCATTTCATGGCAATATATATATATATATATATATATATATACATAAACATAAAATTGAAACAAATAATATATAGTATATTTATACTTGGTCCTCGTACAGTACATTCCATATGTTCCTAAACAGTTTCCAAAATTAAATAAAAAAATAATTTATAAAAAAAGGCTAATTCTGGTATGCAACCCTCTAAAAATAAAACTCATCCATGGTTAGCAGCTGCAGGCTTACTTTCTTTTTAATAATTTTTAGATCAACTTTTTATTATTTTTTTTTCAAAAGCGGTAATATAATAAGGGTTAACCTTCAGTCATTGACCGCTAGATGGCAGGTGAAGTCACGTGAAAGCTAGGTTGATAAAGTTTATATGTAATACGGTATACTGTATAACAGCGGGATATTCAAACAATTGGAAATCATAGAAATATATACATATATTTATTAGACGGTATAAATTTAAAAGAAGTTAAATTCTTAACTAACGCATTGAAAGTTTGGGAAAAAATATTTGATCTATTGATAATGATTTCATGTTACAACAATAGATGGCGCCAAATGTATCGAACGAGTTCCTTTTGCATGCAGCACCTCCAAGTGACCAAAAATGGCAACTTTGAACTGTTAAATTTTCTACAATGGTGGCAGATTTAAAACTATAGATCAAAACATTACAATTTGTTAGGCGCGCTGAAGCCTTTTACCATAAAAAATATTTGTTTATTTCAATTTATTTATCCTCACGTTTATTAAATGGGCTACATTTACTTATAATAATAATATAATAATGTAAGAGAAATTTGGTGAAACCTATTATTAAATTTGTTGCACGACATTGCATTAATGTTATATCATGCTATTTTTTTTTAATTCCATGGTTCAACTGCTTGAAAACAGCGTTTTTCAACCTGTGTGTAACGGAAGTTTATATGGAACTTATAAAAATGTGTGTTATAATTCTTATCAACATATGCTTGCTTTCTATTTAACTGATGTTCTTATAATATTTGTTAAAAACAGAGGTTCAACGACAATTTTAACAACTTTTGGAATGTATCACTGCTTTTCAAATTGCTGGCTTGTTCAGTGTGCAGCGAGCTGAAAAGCAATATTTTAAGTTTAGGTAAGACATTGTTTAGCTTATACATGTATCACAAAACATCACGTTATGGTACTAATTTATATACAAAAAAATAATGTAAATAATTACTTCATCATTTTAATTTTCATTCAAGTCATTTATATTTTTTTCTAAATCGAGTTAATGTAAATGTAATTATACCACACATATAAGGATATACATGTAATGTATGTTTAATTTATTGTCCGAGTTCATACTGTGCATTTACATGCACAATACATTAACTTGATTTTCTATTCTAATTCGCCTCGACAGCTTGTGTCGTAGTTTTCACTTGAAAGTTTACAACACAAATTCGTTACCACGAAATTTCACTTACTATAACCGGCCACTCGAGTGGTTAGTTAAGGTTGCCCGAAGCAACAATGCAACGCAGGTAAGATATTACCTGTTGATCAATGGAGGTCACCTTGAGCAGACTCCCTTGAGGAAAACGCGTCTGGCTTTTCGCAGAAACGCAAAAAAAAGGGTATGAAAAGATCAGTTAGAAGAATTTTTCAAGGTAACTTTTAAAGTTTAAAGGGCCTGGATTTAAACGTGCATGGAGAGCGGGCGTCACTCCGATGCTTGCAACAGGTAACATACTTCCCTCAGGGGTTACGGGTTCGAGTCTGGGAATCTCGACCAATGGCTGGCCAAATCCCGGCACGGCGTGACACCCAGGTCATGAGCACTTACCATGCAGGTGCATTGGCCTGGCCGAAACAAATCCACCAAAATTTCCCACCTCCCCCATATCGCCTCAAGCGCTATTGTTACGTGTTGGTCCATAGCACACGTACAGTGTACATGTACAAGTCTCGAAGAAATTAGAGAAAAATTAGACAACCGAGACTAAACAAAGAAAGGCGATTTGAAATACAATGTAAACCAAGAGCGATTCTCATCCATTTTGAGCGTTCATATGCTGAAGTTGCATGCATTTAGTTGTATGTATACATGTACATCCTATAACTCAGGGTTACCTCAGAAATGAAATTTTCATATTCACTAGAAATCCCTGACCTGGGTAATTAATTTCTCCCCCTCTTGTTATAGGCTTGCACGGATATGTGCAAATTTAGTGTTATAAAACGTTCATCTATATTTATATAATTAATCATATACATGTATTTATAGTGAATCCCGAAGAATCTAGGCATCGAGAAATTAGTGTTTTGCTTTTGCTTCACGGAACCATGAAACGAAATAAAATGTGAACTACCAATAAATACTTTCGAGACGTCAATGCACTAGTACAATACCCATTCTAGATTTTTGGAACACTCACCCAGTAAACACAACTGTATATGTACCCGAGTAAAAATTAATTGAAAAGGGCATTACTGCTTTGAAAACAAATTTGTTTGATCAGTAGTAATATTTACTTTACAACTGCACAATGCCCTGTATCAAATTGTACATGCAAGACGCATTAAAACGTGATGCATATTAAACTAAAAGTCACGCCATTATTATTAAAAGTGCACATTTCTCTGCTTGTGCACCAGTGCAACATATGTGTCGATATTCCAGCTACATTTACATCACCGTAACATCGAACGCCCGAACTACAAACATAATAAAACAAAATGAACATGTCATTATAGTTGCATCTTGCTGTGTTATTTAATAGGCTTCTTGTTTTAAAATCAATAATATTGAATGTAATGATTGTAATTAAGGAACGTAATCATTACTGTGATAGGTTTCTAGCATGCCTCGATTTTGTTGTAACATTTTTAGCCATGTTTCGTTTTCAGCAGCGCACACAGGCTAAATCCAGTTTCACTTCCGGTGTTTTAATCGTGGGCATCCACTCTCAACATTTATCCCTTCATGGACCTTAATGACTCGAAATATATATAAAAAAAACACCTTTTTTGATCAATCACCAATTATAATCAACTAGGATACATTTTCTGGGTCTAAGATAAGATTTTAGGTAACAATATGAAAGTAACAGCATATAATGCTGACCATGTTGGCGTTGATCGCAGCAAGAGACAAGCAGAACAAAAAAAAATTAGTAAATAAAAAAGTAAACAAGTTTATAGCATAGGAGTCAGTGACCACGTATGCGGGTCAACCAACCTAACGTTGCAACGCACTGCAACCAGTATGCAAATTAAAAACCGCAACCTAATTCGTGAACACATTTTGAAAAGCCATCAACAGCAGAATCGATTACCTTTCAATACCAAACTCGTTTAGGGGGAACTCATTTTAATAGCCATTTCTGCAGTAGGACGTTAGTTCAGCACTAAAATGCGTATCACTTAAAAAGTTCTTCTTTATAACAATGTTTTGACCGTCAAATAACCCCTGTACCACAGTTGCCAAAATGACGCAGCTTGAGACCGAGCTGCGTCTCAAGTCCTGGGATCGGTACCATAGCTGCATAGCAGACGTGCTCTAGACAGCTAAATCTGAGACGCAGGCCAAGGTTGGTCAGGAGGTACCTTGAGGCGGCAGTTTTCAAAATGGCAAAATAAGAAAAATTTCACGTACATAGACACCATTATGCAAGATTACAATTTCCATCTTTACCTATCAATTGGTGATGTTGAGATACGATGTTGAGATGTTGAGATAGGGGATTCGCTGATATGATCGATTTTTCCTGCCTGGAGCTCCATCGTTAGATGGCAACGATTTGGTAATTGTTGAACCGAATTTGCCCAAATATCGACTTGAAGTCGAGCTTTGCCTTATTGGAAATGAACCTTAAGGTGGGAAACTGTGGTACAGGGGTAACTTCATAATTCTTTGCAGAAGTAACCAAATCACTTCAACCCTCCATTGTTCAAAAAAGCATAGTCTTTCATAAAAGTTTCATGGGGCTATTTTTGTGTGCACTGTCCAATAATAATTAGGCTTGATGCACATGAGCGTTTTACACCCACAGGGTAGCCTCCACGAGCATGTAGACCCACTGAGTCGTATACATGTACTGGGGAAGGTCATAAAGTTATTAAAATAAACATGAAATATCAATCGCATTGGCGAAACTTTGGTTTCGGAGCAAAGCCAGATTAATGCCATGATGGTGATTCAAAAAAACCTCTATAAGGAATTTCTGTAAATTGCTGCCTGAGCACAGATAGCAAGATGGCGCAGCACGTTGGCAATGTTGAGAGCTGTGCTAAGGTTCCTGCATTTGAAGGGGAACGATACCAAGGAGATACATGGTGAATTGGTATCTGTTTACGAGGACAATGCCCCATCATATGACACAGTCGCTATGTGGCAGCGACGGTTCCAGAGCGGCCAGATCAGCATAGAAGACGAAACCGCAGTGGTCACCTCAGCTTTGAGAATGTGCTGCGCCATCTTGCTATTGGTGCTCTGGTGGCGATTTACGTAAATTCATTGGAGGTCTTTTTCTATCACCATCAATGGCAGGAATGTGGCTTTGCTCCGACACCAAAGTTTTGCCAATGTGATTGATATTTCATGTTGATTGTTATAACTTTATGAGCTTCCTTTGTAATGCCAGGTCGCAAACGTGATTTTTACCTCGAGTTTTTCACGGAAGAGTTGTCAGTTGTTTTTAAAAATCACTCTTGCGATCTTGCTTCGTACGACTCCGTACAGGAGAAAAACGCTCGTGTATATCGAGCCTAAGGTCCGAAAAAGAATTAACTTGGTTGGCAGGTGTAGGGCATTGTCTTGGGTTTAACATCCCTAAGCGCTGCGCTATAGCCTTAATTTAAACTAAGTTCCAAATATAAACGTCTGACGAAATTGATCGCCTATTGGCGATACGCCAGTATAAATGTATGCATTGCCAATGAATTTCACCGATAATGATATATTGTAACATTTCCTGAACATCATTATCAATCCTAACACGTCAGTGCGATATGCTGGTGTGCACGTGTTGCAAATATTAATACACTGAATTTGACGAAGAGACGTCTAAGAACAGTTTAAAAGTCATTAATACAATCCGGTGAAAACACCCAGTCACTAATTATAATTAAAAGTAACGCATAATTACATAATGGAGCTTTGCTTGACGCAGTTGTCGGATGGTACCATGCAGGATATAATTTAGAAATGTTTTGCATATTGGATTTAAAATTGCATGGTGCCATATTAAAACGTTAACTGAAGTTTCATACAGGATTCAAGCAGATCTTTCATCTAAATGACATAACCTACAATCAATGAGCTAATGGTTTACTTCGGTCTTTGTGAAAGAGTTGCCAAACTTCACAGAGAGCAGAAAATGTATAGAAAAAGTGCGCACACAGTAGCAATGTCATTACCACGTAATTGATAACATCTTGTTAGAAATGCTTCAGTATTCAACGGCAAACGTGCTCAGCAACGGTTTCAGTTTAAAGTTTATTTCCTGATGTAAAATTCACACATTTTTTTCCGTATTTTTAAATTTGCCAAAAGAGCACTCATTTGGACAGACAATGGCTATATACTGTATATCAGTAATGTTTTGGCAAATGATATAGCTGTTCCACTGTATGTATGCAATTTTTCGCATATAATGTATTAATAATATGAAATAAAATTTTCATGTTATTGCTTTTTTTTTTGATTTGCACAGAATTCCATCGGTTTGTGATTAACAATTTCCCGTCAGACAACGGCTTTGAATAAAATAACATTTTTGGTTGGAAGTTAAAGAAAGCATTTAAAGTTTCCAGGATTCCTCTTTTTACTCATTCAGGCAATAATTAATATCATTTACTGCTGAATTCATTGTATAAAGCCCTTTTGTAGTTTTGAATCACTATAACTTCAGTAAAGTTCAGTTATAGTGGCATGGTAAAACAATATTCAGCAAAACATTGTTCGCTATAGACGAAATATGCGACATGGGATGGCTGATGCAATTTATAGGGTATTATAGAAAATGAACCGCAAAACTTGTTTGTAGAATTTCATATTCGTATCTAAAATGATGTTGGACATGGAGAATATTTTATGATGCATATAATAGAAGTTATGGAAGTTTAACAACTTTTAAATGAGGTTATAAATTTTATTCAAGATGAGCCATGGCTTCAGAACCAGCAATGCTATGAAGCTAATACATCTCCTGATGCCAGAATCATTTCTGAAGACATTTTTGACAAGCATTACATATTAATAAACTTCCTATTTATTAGTTTTGTTCCATATCATGCATATTACATAAAAAGGCGGACAAGTTGTCAATTTCTATTGGCGACTAATTTATTTCCTATAACGAGAATTTATCCAATATACAGTGGTCCTGAACTTAAATCCTATCAGTTCAAAAAAGCTTCCTGACTTTCGTATACAAACATCTAACTTGCCCAAATCCCGTCGTTATAGCTTTTTTTTTACAAACTATGTTGGTCGAGGGAGCGCCATTTCAACCATTTGTATACCTCATTTCGAGTAACCTTTAGTGGCACGCCCTTCATAGAACTTTTCCCTATTCAAATGCCCCCATACATGTATTTATATTCAGAAAAAAATTCAATAATAAATAAAAGGATCCGAGAGCAGCTGCATTTTGAGAATCAGACTCCCTGACAGGGCCAGTCGCAAACCTCGTTTTTGCATGCAGTGGCACGACAAACCAATTTCAATGGCGCTCTCAAGCATGGCGTTACGAGTTACAATAACCATGTTATGAACGTTGTGATGACACAGGATGTGCAAAATAAGCATTCATCAAACCTTTCAACAATGGCGTTCGCAATTAAAACACGAGGCCGTGACAGGGTCTAAAAACGCGTGGTTGTGCGTGAAAATCAAGCACAAAGTCGGTTAATTTCCAATTATATCATTATAGGTTAATGGCGTCGAGTAATTGTTACAAGCCATCAAGCGAGCTGCAGGGCAGAGTAATCGAATAAAACGCTCCCCAAATTATTTTTTCAATGCTATATGATGTAGTGTCGAAAAATAACTACCGACTTTATATGTGCCAGCGTCTCAATAAAAGTGTCATGAAGTCTTCGTCGATGCGGCTTTATTTCTCCTGATAGCCCCCGTAATTTAAATTTTAATGGCTATCAATCAACTTTAATTCGCTGGGTGGGCATGGGGCCAAACAGAAAAAATATTCATCGGTACAATACCATGCTTATAAAACTAGTAATGATAACATTTGCGATGAATCTAGGTCAAGTTGCGATGTGGAATTGATCTCGAAGGTCTTACATATAAAACTGTCAGCTTATAACATTGGCATCGAGTTTCTAGTAAATTTCCGTACATCTATTGCAGAAGGACAACTGCGTGTATGAACTATCATTGCAGTTCTTCAAACTTCTTGACTGATTTTTTATCGTTTCGATGAATTCGACAAATCCGAGTTTTCGATCACTTAATTGACAAAATTTACAAATATATATATATTAGCAGGCTCCAATCGTTCATCCATATTCACGACGTCACTTGTTATACTTTAAGGAAAGGGTGGTTACACACAATTGACGATGCCCCAATAAAAACGCTACAAATCCTGTAGCAATTATCAATTTTAGCATCATGCGAAGTGGATTATTACTATAATTACTTCCTATTACATTTTAGGCTATTACACGAAATTATATTCTTGCATCAACGGTTGACAATTACATTTTATTTCTGGATTTCAAGTCAATTTTACACATTTAACCTCCCTTGTATGAAAGGATGAGGGATAATTAACAGCAAAAAGAATAAATTCAGCAAAAAACAACCACAACTTTTCATTCGGTGCATAGCCTAAATTCTCTCATGCGATATCATGAACGGAAATTGTTCTTTACGCTTTGCTAATTTTTTATCGATTAGTTCATCAAAAATCTGCCCTTTGCCTGTTGAATGCATCAATTTTTTTTTACAGGCAACAAATACCAAGGAACAGGCTTTCACCAGATTGGACTCCATTTTGAACTGAGATGATAATCTGAGCGACCCAATTTGGAGTAGTTTCTGTTGGATTTCTGTCACCAGAAAAACAAAAACAAAACAAACTCCAACACAATTTTATTACAAACACAAACTCCAAGTTGAACCTCGTGATGCACCCTGTAGAGCCGGATGTCTAAAGTGCATCTTGACATTTTATCCCCTCATAGCATGTTCGAGACAAGAATGTCAATTGATTGCCATCAACAAGTTACCATAATAGAGGTCAATTAAGAATTTCCATAAAAAACTGACCTAGCGGTTACCAAACCAATGCGTAATTCATTAAATGCATTTTTTTGCCGTTTTTTTGTACACCATTACAAACTTGCTCTGGCAAATCACATCAGTGATACTGTATGCCAAATTCCCAGTAAAAAAATACATTAAAATTAAAAATGCGGGGGATTTTCTAGGCATAAAATCCTCAATGGGTGGCAAGGCACAAGGAAAATGGGGGCATGAGACGGCCATCTTAAATCGCCATATAGGAAGCTACAAAATAGATCGACCATGCAACAAAAGCCATATATGAGGAGAAAGATAACATTGAAAACGTGCTTGCTTTCACTAGCAGCTCGGACCAAGGTAATTTAAATCCCCCTAACATGCATGAGGGTGAAAGTTGCCCCAAGTTGTGTGTTCGTGCTAAGAAGCAACAACAGTCCCCTAAACTTCCCATAGGGCAAAAGGCTGTAGTACTTCAGTAAGGTTATGCCTCAAATTTCCGAAAACTTAAGAGGGAAAATACTTATGAGAGGGGAGAGATAAACGACAATGGCAGCTAGTAAAACAACGCATGCCGAAGGAGTCAGCAAGTGGCCCAAACCATTGCCTAAAACCCTCAAAGAGGGGGGGTCAAAATAATCAAAATATCCAAGGCCAGTGTCAAAGTATTATGATTGATGTCAAGTGCTAAAATATTGGCTTCACGTCCAAAGACCACCATTAAATCCAGAGGTTTTGGCACGAGTCCCCCCCTCGTCTTGTCCTACTTTTTGATTTTTAAAGCGGATTTACCGACCAGAACAATTAATAAAACTTGAAACACGGGGCAAAAGTTGCCCCAATTCCCTCTTTTGTAAATGCGTTACCTAATAAAATGAAAATTATTCGGATTTTTCTAATAAAAATCACGAAATATTGCATCATCATGTTCTGGTACAAGATTATACGCCAGACATTAGCAAAGGTACGTCTTGGCTGAATTGTGTTAACTAAAAGTTAATCAAAACCGCCCAAATTTTCTCGAGGCAGGGCATAAGTCTTTCTCTGTACACTATAGAGCTTTCTTGGTCAACATTCTGGCAATTATACAGAGTGGTCAAGCTAAATTTCGAAGTACATGTATAGCCTAAAGAGCCCAATTATTTATGAAAGTTTTTTTTAAATTACGCCCAGTTTGAGCAGCCCTCCATTCCCTTGATCTTATAGTTATAAGAATAGCAAGCAGTATAGTGAAGTTATAAGCAAGGGTCCCATAAACGAGCCGACAATCTTTGTCATAAATTGGCCCTAAAATTTTAAGTGGAAATGAGATGCGATACATTCTCTGAAAATGATAAAATGATACATCTATAAATTTCACCAGATGCTTTCGTTTTAAAACATTGAGAGGCATCTTTATTTCACCATGATCATCATCAAATAATACTGAACAACAGTTGCATCATTTTTTATCACAGTTACAGTGAAATTGATGCGTCAGTCAATTAATAAAAACCGATGACAAATTCATCTTGCTTAACATGTTTCATTATCGATGCATCTGTTGAAATATATAAACACAAAATCAGTTTATTTACATTAAATCTTAAAGCAAATTTAGCTTGAAATTATGAGATGCAATGTACAATTGTAGATGTATTTATGGCTGGTTACACTAACTATAAGGAGAAAACTCAGGCTTACAAACCTCGGGTTAAAATGTAACTCCTGCAAGGTTAGCTGTTTGTGTTGCAACAAATCACCCTTGATAAAATTTCCCAGGATTATGGGACCAATATGCAATGAGACCATGCATGCATGCAGGAAAAAAAATGGTCTCAATGTTTCCATCGGGTTCCACCGATATTTCAAAACAGTCTTGCCTGACTTTTAGCAATATAATCGCAAATTTTGCCTGACATTGCAATATAGAATTGTCGGACTTTGCCTGACCTGAAAATGTAACTTTATTACTTGAACATTACTAGGTGATCTGAAAAAACCTACATGTTATACAAATGATCAAAATAAAACCAAACATTTATTGCATTTCAGTACTTGAACTTGAAAATTGTACAGGGTATTTTCACTTTATAGTTTCTGAATTGTTTACCTTACTTTGTCTGACTTAAGCTCAATTTGCCTGACTTTGCCTGACTATTTTTCACTTGTCTGACTTTCCTGACTTTGCAGGTCAGTGGCAACCCTGCTTATAGGTAGTATTATAGCGAATTATCGAAATTTGTTAAAAACGTGTTCAAATTTCTGGTACCTGTCTACCACAGCACCATGCATATGTTTAACAACAAACATGAATTTTCCCGGAGGATAAATCATTCTGCAAAATGAGTCCTGGTCAAGACTTCACCACATGCCCGTATATCATTCACCTATACCAAAGGGTCAAACAAGATTTCGCCAGAGTAGTCCCTGAACAGGGTTTACCCTCAATTCAAAAAGTTACTCTGCATGCAACAGTGGGGAAAATCAAGTTCCTCGAACGGGGAGTAAAACAGAACAGCGTCTACATTAAACATGTTTTAAACATTATACGAAGCATAAACTCGAGGAGGTACCATGATGAAAATTACAGATGGTAAGCTGGTATCATTGGTCAATGCTACACGATGCCAGAGCCGCCCAAAAATCGAGCAAACCTGTCAAGCACCGCCTTCACCCATGGCGGCCATCTTTGCCAACATGAAAACTTTTCAGTAAAATAGATATGCGGTACGGGTACCATCTTCGGATGCAGGCAAACTCGTATCTAAGGTAACCAAAGATCACACTAATATCATTTACAAATCGCAGAATTGCACTGCGAAAACACGAACTTTACAAACGATTTAAACTAAAAAAAAACTTTAGTGCGGGAAAGTTATTGCCTGGAAATTCAACAAGTGGTCGGCATCGATTTTGCTGTGTGAGCTGCTGCCGCACGGAAGCTAATATAGACACTAGTGAGGAGCAAGTACGAGTGCAAATTTTGCTACTTTTTGGGTAGTAAGGACCTACCACCTGCAGATTTGTTAACACTTCACATACTTATTGGTAAGTTCGAACATCTTTTTGATTTGAAAACTGGGGAACAGTGGACGAAAAATAAATGCAAAGATGGATAGTTGTACCATTTTTTGCTACCGTTAACAAACTGTCGGTGTTCAATATGCTAGTTCGAAAACGATGCTAAGTGCATAGAAAGTGCAGTTAGCATCTTTAAGTGCACGATTGCATCTTGAAAACATTATTGTATATAGGATTAAACTACTTAGCTTGTATAGGAGCAATATAGTACTTGCTTCGAACAAAACTAAGCAATTCTGGGGTGGCAATTGCCCCTGCAAAATTATGTGAGTTTAACAATCCTGTTATTTCAGAGATATTATAGTCAGTTTTCTGATGCAACTAAGCATGAATTTTAATTTTTATTCAAACCCATATATATGGGTAAAATTAACCACTTTGTGCTCCTGAGCATATGCTTTTCATTCTGGTCAACATTGAAGATCATCAACCAGGTTTTATAAAAATTGTATTTTCGCAACTGTACCTATTTTATAAACTATCACAACATACGGCCTATCATATACCCCAGTCCTACAACTAGCAAGATCTTAATCAAGTCTTCATCCCACCAAAATAACTTACACCGCTTCAGATATGAAAATTCTGTTAGTGCTGTTAAATAGAAAGTCATTTGTGCTCTATCTATTTATGAGCATTGTTAGATTTAACCTGCGCCCAATTTTCATGGAAACCCAAATTATTACTTTTTAGCCGTAACACTAAAATGTCAAATTAAGGATAGGAATAAAATGTTCTGTTTCTATGAAATTAAAGTTTTTCGTCTTTATTGGCAGTTATTTAAAGTTGTTTCAATGGTTTTTTAAGAAAAGAGGAAAACACAATTAAATGGTAGTTACACTGCTCAACAGTGGTGCACTACAGTAAAGCGACCTTAATGAAATGATGTGAGCTTATTTAACTGAAATCTTCACTGCAAGGCACTACTGTTCTGCAGCGTAGCTTACCATTAGGCGTTTCCATCTGTTCTAAAAACATTTTTAGCAACTTTAAATATTTGCCAATGAAGTTTTTATTTTTCCTATATTTGCCAATGAAATTTTTATTTTTCCTATATTTGCCCTAATTTGACATTTTATCCTAAGCGTTATGGCTAAATATTATCTTTTTATGGTTCTAAAAACATTGCTCTGCAAAATATTCAAGACGTAGTTAACACAATTTTTGACCCAAACAAAATTTAAAGATTCCTCGAATTTGTGAGCTTTCTGAATACCTCGAATCCTAATCTTAATTTTTGAATTTTTTTGGGGAATACATGTACATTAAGTAGAAAAGGACCTATCTGTAAACGATCCATATTTATAATATGCATAAAGTCAGCATAAATTTTCACAATATTATGCACAACAGATTGAACAGACCAATGATTCTCTTAAGCATGCTTATTTGTCAAATTTGAGTTGTTTTGATTGGTGGACTGCTTTCCAACTCATTCGAAGTCTTCAAAACCCGTTCTCTAAAGGCTTTTTCCAAGGTTTTCCATCCACCAATCGGTGTAGCCTGGAGCAATAGCATTAAAAGAGGCCTCTTAATTTAAATAAGGGAAAGCCTGCGTATGTTATTAACCAGAAAATGAAATTAACTTCCTCCTTTGACTTAAATAAACATTGATGACATTTGCAACATTTTACAAGCCTATTGTGCAAGTTGATCATTAAACCACGTGCACTTTCTTTTTTCGTTTAAGCAACATGAACATTTATATAAATAACACCCAAGTGACCAAACATTCCAATGTCGTGTTCCAAATAGTATAAGCCAGTTTTTATTTTATCAGAAATGATGAGAAAATGTATTGACATTTTGATTAATCATCTCGTTCCAATATACGAGAACCCTTACATGAGGTAAACCGAATAACCGATAACACATCCATCTAAAAAAGTTATTTTGCCAGATCCGTCATTGGCCTATCAAGATGGTTTCATGCTACACATACACACACACAAAAAAGTTGGGTTAAATCTACCCAACATTTGGGTACTCAATATAAGGTTGAATTTAACCCAACTTTTTACATGATTTACACTTATTTATTGTATTTCGAAAAGTTCGTCAATCTAATTGTTGCACAGGGGTCAGGAAGGGGGTCAATTTAATTAGGATGGAAATGGATCAAATTTGACCAATTGTTGCCTCAATCTAGAAATGCGGACCTCGTTTAACAATGTACAGCCTGTATATGGTATATATATATATACATTATATCGACAATGGCTAAATCCAGAAAATAGACAATAATTCTACTGCTATAGGCTTTAAATTATCAAGTGCATGCATAAACTATCATGTCTCCTTTTATTTAAATGTGTCGTGCAACATCTGACTATTTAAAATTCCTGGCAAAGCGCCATCGGTGGACATATATACGGGCCCAACCAACACTTATAGAGAAAAAAATATATATATATATGGCGCGAGAGGTGGCGCCGAGTGTCTTATTCCTGCTTATGTTTAATATGGACTATATCCAAATAATAATGTATAAAATTTATTCAAAACCAAACACTTATCCTTGGACACTGTTGCGGGGTATGTAGAATGACCGTCTCTACGCCTCCACTGGACATTGTCTTAAAACAAACATGCTATCAAATTAATTCATTATTCATGGCACGATTCCAAGGCATGTTTACACGTAACAATTATAGGTGTACTTTAATTAACGTGTATTTAAAAGGTGTTCCTTGCACGGGTGTTAACTAATTTCGCAAAAGGTTTTCTGTCCCAATTGCCAAGGAGTTCCAGGTGGACATAACAAGTTAAAACCACAAACGTCTTCTTAGATCATTCTGGAATCTTAAGTACGAATGTTTTCAATATGTCATAAAATACGTCTGTGTAGTCAATACTCATCATGTTGACAGCTCAAGTCAATGTACCTCAAATTAGTTTTTTGTTCCTCTTACTGCGACAATCAAAATAAAACTGGACTGGCTACTTTATCAATGGTCAACAACAGTTACTTGATCATTGGACGCAATTTATTTTATGACTATTAGCGAGAGGTTTTATTTTTAGCTTGTCAAAAGTGTTTGGAAATTAAACCTGTATATGTTTGGGGGTAAAACTCATTTAAGCTGTACAAGGTTGAAAGGTTGATTTTTTTTTCTATAACGATTTACGAGTTAGGGGTAAACTGAAAATAGGGTCAAATCGAGATAAAGTTTGGATAAAAAGTTAACGAACAGGGGTCGAAACCGTTAACCAAGGGGAAATAAAACAGACCCCAAAATGTAGGAAGTCTAACGTCAAACTGCGATCAAAAAACAGCAATTGTTGTTTAGATATCTGATATTCTTATTTGGGTTTAGCCCAAACACTTTTCCTGCAAAGCCATGTGTAATACTGCACCATGCAGAGTTGATAAAAATATTTGTCAGTCGTGTATAATGCCAATTGCAGATTGCCCGTATCAATGAGAGGCAAGTTAAGGGATAAAAGCCAAAAACCAGACACCCTGTGTCTTTTGATTGAAGTACAATACGGTTTATATTTCCTGTTGGAGATGTATGAAATTAATAATAGCTTTCATCTTTGCAGGTGAGGCCATCCATCCGGCACCACCATGCTCGACCTCTTCGGCTCCTTGAAGGCCGCCATCAAGCGGCAGGAAATCAGCATCGACAATGCCCTGTTCAAGCTCCATTACTTGTTCACGGCAATTCTGCTCGTGGCCTTCAGCGTGATGGTGACTGCCCGACAATATTTCGGAAACCCCATCGACTGCATCCAATCTGATGGCATCTCTTACATCAACACCTATTGCTGGATCCATTCGACGTATTCGATGCCCAGCGCATTTCACAACAAGGAGATTGGCCAAGATGTTCCATATCCAGGCATCGAGAACTCCAGGGGCCAGCTTCAAGACCGCAAATTCTACGCCTACTATCAGTGGGTGTGTTTCGTCTTATTCTTCCAGGCTATCCTGTTCTACATTCCCCGCTACCTATGGAGGATGTGGGAGGGCGGTCTGCTATCCACCATTGTCCTGGGCATGCACTGTGGCGTCTTGAGCGAAGACGACAAGTGCAACAAGAAGAAGGTGCTGCTGGATTATCTGACCCGCCACTGGCGCCGCCACACCTTTTACTGCCTCAAGTATTTCATCTGTGAGGCCCTCTGCTTGGTCAACGTCATCGGCCAGATGTACATGATGAACAAGTTCATAGGCGGCGAGTTTCTGGACTATGGTTCCCGGGTACTCTCCTACTCTGAAATGGAACAGGACATCAGAACCGACCCCATGATCTACGTCTTCCCACGTATGACCAAGTGCGTCTTCCATAGGTTCGGTCCCTCTGGAGACGTGCAGCGCCACGATGCCTTCTGCCTATTGCCTCTTAACATCGTCAATGAGAAGATCTACATTTTCCTCTGGTTCTGGTTTATCATTCTAGCCGTCCTGACGTCCATCTTGCTCTTCTATCGCATTCTCATCTTGGCCATGCCCAAGCTGCGGCCACAGATCCTGCACGCCCGTTGCCGGCTGACTGACTCGAAAACTATAAATTCCGTACTCAAAAACGCCAATGTGGGAGATTGGTTCCTGTTTTACTTGCTCGGCAAGAACATGGATCCGGTGATCTTCCGAGAAGTTTGCATAGAATTGTCGAAGAAGTTGGAAACGGCAGCCAGTAATAATCCCTAGTTGTAGCAAAAGCGTTTTCTTGTATGAAAATACTGCCAACATATCGGAAATGCGAGCGTCAGACGTGTGAAGAGAAATGCTCAGTGGAGGACAGAAATCTCATTTTTACATTAGCATATCATAATAACCAATCAAAAGGCAATAAATTATCATCGAGGGCTTTATCCAAGAGTAGCTTACTCCAAGCTTTAGGGTTCATTCCTTGATTGACTTGGCAACTGCTGACGTCATCAGTTGCCATCGTATACGGTCATAGTATTAATGCATACAAATATATATTTCAGCAATAAAGGCTTTTTGCCTCAAAAGACACGCATACACCAAGGAAGGCCACATCAGTTACTTTTTATTCTTCCAAGACTGATCGGCATATATCCTTTGTAAAACTAAAGCTCAAGCCACACGATAGGTTATGCAAGATATTTAAAGTATTCAGTAAGCAATAAGCTAAATGGAGAAAAAAACGTTTAAGCTCCATGATGCACAAATTAAGTTCAGAAGAACGAATCTCAAAATATAAAAGTTGGCGAGTCAATAGTGTTCGAACAGCACCTTTAGCAATCATGACATTAATTTTTAACATGAACCTCTTATAAACTTAACATTATTATTATGGACTAAAACCCATCTTATGAAAATATTATGAGAATGTAAAACAGCTTGATGGTAGCCAACCACTTGTCTATGCTCATGTATTTCATGCAATATTCCAGTCTGTTGGGTGCTAGAAATTAACTGTTTATAATTAGCTTGACAATGTTGCCTTTTGATAATGAATTGTTAATTCTTTGCTATGGCAAATTTTTGAAGAATTGATAAGTTTACGAGTTAATAAATTTCTAGAAAAAGGATTGTATGGAATCGTAAAACACAACATTCCAAGATCAGCACAAATAGAAGTGCTCCAAAAAATTGCACAGCAAAGATTTAAAATTTAATACGCAACGCTGCAGTATTTTATGTCTGCTCTGGGCTTAATTAGGTTAACGGGTTGCTTTACAGCTCATCGATTAACTTCGAATTGGTTTCGGATTATGGACTGCCAAAGAATCACATCATGGTTATAATTTGAGTTCATTAAGGTAGTAATACACCTGACACACAGTCATGCCTGAAATCGTTGTATCGATCAAATGTACACGTTTTTTGAAGGCTTAAAAATGGCTCATGTGGCATTTTCATTATCCTTACTACGAAGTTGCTCGCATAGATTTCATTATAACTTGTGTTTGGGAGGGGCCCAGCTGACTTCGCATTAAAACAGTAATATGTTAAGCTAGGTTTTTATGGATAGGATTATGCACGACCAACAGCTTCCAAGAAATCAAGAAGGAAATTTCTCTACAACTATCCAAATAAATGTTGCAACGTGTATTGGTTAGTGTTAATGTTTTGCACATAGCATATTTCCATATTAGTGCGAAGTGTCAAGTGGCATCGAATTTATCGACTGGTAACCACAAAGTGATATGATAAATATTTTAATTACTCGTTGCCAATGTCGCAACCCTCTTGGATATGTTTGACACGATGTTTTTAATGACGGCTGGCCAATTGACGTCATCATAAACGTGAATGAAAGGAAATTGCCTTATTATATACAAGTTAGTTTAGACGCTATATGGAAGCTGCAACTAGACCTGGAGCCTGTTGCTATATTTTTGATAGTACGCCACGACTGATTCTACCATACTCTGTACAGTGTGACCCAATGGCACCCATTAAGAGCCAGCTGTGTTTATTTGTTTTCTTGTTCCATTTATAAGCATTTTTTGTTCAAGTATTCCATATTGTTTTGCATTGGGTCAAATTGTGCATGTGATGCTTTTCGTCAATGGCTATATAGGGCATCTTTAAAGTAATGTTACACATGGGATGCAAAGGTTACAAATCGTGTTTTAAATTGTATCATCCCGATGGACGTTATGGACATTCCCTGCATTCCACCTATGCCTTGAGTGTGTATGGTTAAATTTTGCTTGTACCAATTTAAATGTCGGCCTAATGCATTTCTCTTTGCTTCATTTAAATATAGAACTATTTTCACAATCGGGCACTGGAATTAGTCAAAAGTCGTATATTTCTTAGCTGGAAAATAATTCTATATAAATATTTTTTTTTTCATTGTTTCGCTAGGTCTAAAGTGATATTTTCGATAGGCCTAGTTTCAATACTTTGGAACTGGTTAATTTTTTAGTTTTCATTCCCTCATAGCCCCCTTTTGTCCAATGTTCTCTTCGAACGATCTTGACTATTATCATTATCATTTATTAATAAATGTACAACTTTGTATTATTTGTTGTCAACAATAAATATTTTCTCTATGAAACAAACATTTTGCTGATATACTGCTTATTATACTTATTACATCATTTTGGGTTAAAACAAGTTATCAGGAGTGGTTATGTAAATTTTAAATTTAAAATCTCTAAATTTTATTGAACCAAGTACATTAGGGTTTAATACCCTCTTAGCACGTTATAATGGCGATAACACCATTATTAAATTACAGCTATTGCCTTAGAACTAAATCGTCAAAGCCGTTTGTGGCCTGGATAAGCAGGTGGAAGTCATCTAACAGGTGGTTAATGCATTGTGGCTGCCAATTCGAAATAGTACAGGGTGTGTTTTAATGTCAAATTTCCGTAATGCGAAGCACAGAAATTCTCAATGCTAAAGCTGCAAATGCGTCAAAATAATATTTGTCAACCATTATAATTTATTGTCTATTGTTAATGTCAGCTGTACCATTAAGAAATGTCTCATTAGCTGCCCAAATATACAGTGTTAAAGATATGGCATCCAGCATATATGGAGGGAAATTCAAAATAACTTTTTCGGTCAGTCTAAATACATGTATATACATGTATAGTAATACATGTATATAAGCCCGATTTGGCGATTTAAGTTAAATTAGTTTAGTTTAGGATAGGTAACCTTCTGTTAGGCAAAATTAGTTTAGGTTATAAATATCACATTAGGTTTAGTTAGGCTAAATTTGATTTGCAGAATCTTTTCTTGCCCATTAATCTTATATCCCTATATGAACATGAATTGGCTAAAACACAAATGTTGCGTTCCTTAAACTTGATTAACCCTACTAATCTAAAGTTAGTGCTAGAGTAGGCCTATTGCTTAGCAACAAAATAACTTATTTTTAGCTAATGCGTGATGAAACAAAACCAATCAGCTAGTAATTGGATAATAAAGATTTAATAACAGACAATAAACTTAATTTAAAATTAATGATGCTTTCTTTTTAAAAGCTAATTGACACCAGTAACCAATATAACGTGCTAAAAATTAGTTAAAATCGATAAAGTCAGACTGGCCCTGTGCATGAAGGATCCTCAAGAGGCCACTCAATACAGCTTCCGAACTTCTGTCAACCAATTACTCAAAACTCGATATCTGACGATATTAATTGATGAGTGATGACAGGAAATATGGACTGATGTTATGAATAGTTCAACTAATCTTATGACGTTCTACGAGATACTGAATTGCTCGCGTTTGCATTTCGTTCGCACAATCAAAATGCTGATGTAATCAAACGCGTTTCAGGCCTCGACCTATATACGAACACTTGTCCAAACTACAATTTTAAATTTGAAAACAACATTGAGTTTAAACTTGAAGCTATAATATTAAATCGCTAAAGATTTCAAACGATATATATCACCCAATTTTTCACTTCAACTTGAATTAATGCTAAAATGTACATGTATCACATGTAATGACATTTCTATAAGTGCTTCAGTACATTTTAATAGGAGAATTAGCATTCAAAGTCTTAGCAAGCTTCACTATTAATAGCATTTGGAAATTGTTTAATTTCACTTCATCATTCTTTTGAAGTGTTAAGAATCGAGTATATAACCTTGGATGGACCAAGTGATAAAGTGGCCATTTACAATTAATCCCCTATTTAAGATGTCAATTATATTGCCTAATAAAACCAATAAACGCTTCAACGCTCTTTTAATTGCAATACAGCGTCGTACCCACTTTCCTGTACACATGTATTATGGATTAATTAATTTTAAGATTGTATCTATTCACGGATACTATTAATCAAAGTACGAATTAATCGTACCTTTGACGGCGGCGGGCTTATTAGCTTTGTAATGATACAAATCAAATTGACAAACGTCTTTCATAAATTCTAATGTTTGTTACATTTGCAAGTGCGATATACGTATTTATTTTATACAACCTGCTTATTGAAGATGAAACTCGCTTGTATACCATATAGCAAGCGTTTGTTATTTTTATGCTTTTGCTCACTGTCAATGTATTCAGAAAACAACATACCTATGCTACATAAAACATCTGCCTCCATCTTTACATTAAATTATCAAACGACAATGAATATGCATGCGTTAACAAAGAATTGTTAAATTAAAATCGAGCTTGCATGGTGCATCTCCTTGCAAGTATCTTATATACTTCAAGGTGATGCAAAAGCACGGAACAGCACCATATACAGTTGATGGGGTGTGAATTTTTACATTATAGCAGTCCACTGACAATGGACAATTTGCTATAATATCCTGGAAAACATGACTCGTACAGGATTTTCTTAAAAATGAAATTTTCCACTTCACGGACTTTTCCAAATTAAAAAAAATCTTCCCTGGCTGTCTTGACTAACGAAAATTCAAAAATGTGACATAACCAGCTTCAAAAAATTGGTCACGAACATACTTCAAAAGGTTCGGCAAATGACCACCTCAAACTTGGACCAATTCATTAACACGGGAATTTAATAGTTTTTGTCATATTTGAAATAAAATTCATAATTTATAAAATTATGATTTTTATTATTTATTAAATTTTAAAATTGTGTAAATTAATTTATTACATTATATATGAAATTATGCAAATCAATTTATTAGATTTTTATTTTTATTTCAAATATGCCAAAAAAGCTATTAAATTCCCGTGTTAATGAATCGGTCCAAGTTTGAGGTGGTCATTTGTTGAACTTTTTGAAGTATGTTCGTGAACAATTTTTTGAATATATAGTGAGCAATTTTTTAATAGGAGATTAACGAATATTCGTGCTTTTAAATTGTACAGCAGTATAACAATTTAAAAGCACGAATATTCATACATGTATTCATATCTATTCATGTATGAATAGACAAAAAATGTGTATAGAAAACAAGTCTTTCCATTTGCGTAAAATTTTTAAAATGTTAAAATAGAGGAATTCTCTATTTTTATAGTTGCAGGGCTGGTTGACTGACTGCAGTGTCAGCGGATAAGAGAAAGAAAATGCAATATTTGTATGACGAATTTCTCTGATTTATACGGGTCTATTAAATTTCTCTGAAAATTTAAACTTTTCCAGGTCAGGTCGAACCCTGTCATAGATGGTGCCAGTTGTTCGCCAGGGGACTATTAAAAACTTTATAAACTGAATGATGTTGATAATCTTAACTCAAAATGAGGTCGAAGCTCTCTCTGAACGCTCGGAACATACATGTAATTCGAAATTTCCACTGCCATGGGATAATGGCGTGGTCAGATATTAAATTTCAGCTGTCAATCTTTCGTACCATATAAACCGTGTTTATAAATAAAAAAAAAATAAAACCCTAATAACAAACTGGTGACTTTGTTAATTGATTTTGTCAGAACCCTTATCAAAACGACGTATTTGGCTGTTTACGGAAGTTTCTGGAATAAACCCGTCCAGGACGATGAACGTCAGCAAATTATTATGAGGACACTGCTATGGATCCTTTAGATAAAAAAATACATTTAATACAGCATGGATTGAAAAAACATTGACCGATTCTGATAACATTATTCATTAACCAACTTTATTAGTCTCTATAGGTCTACAGGGTTTTGTAAAAAAATACGAATGACCAAGGTCCAGTTTTGCAACACTGCAGCAACAACAGCAGTTACTTTTCAAATAAAGTTAAGGTTAATTATACCCACTGAAGCTTTTCTTCCTAATATACTTATATAACTAAATTTATGAAAAAAAAGTGCTTGTAGCATTCATCACGTTTTGGTGCATCCAGCTGGTTATTTTTTTAAATCCATGATTCCAGTTATTTTTTTAAATAAATGTTTTTGAGAGGTTGTAGTACCATCATCTAATGCCCAATTAAAGACACCCCTATTTCAAATATATACACCGGGGTTTAATAAAAAGTAAGCCAAACTATCACTACTGAATAAAACAGTTTGCCTTACTTTTTATTGAACCACAGTGTATGTATGCGTAATTATGAGTTTATGATGTTAAATTTGACGAAATGAAATAGCCAGCTGGATGCACCAAAACGTGATGAACAATGAGCAATTTTTTCATTATCTATTTTTATAAGTTATGAAGAAAATGGCTCATGAAATTTAATATTGCAGGTATAGGGATTGCTCCAGAGGGTAATTAGTCTTAAGATATTGGATGTAAAGATTTGAGTTTACCTCTTTACCAGACATCGAGAAAGTTAATGACCAATACGAAACAGATAATAATAAATTCAAAATTCAGGATAATCCAACCAATACAATCACAAATTAGCCATGGGAGGAGCTGTGGCAATAGACCAATAAGACAATTTACACGGTTCCATCCACATGTAAAGCACAATTTTAGTAAATGCAACATGCATCAAAATTTCATCAGAACTATACTACGTGATTGCAAACACGAAATTTAGTTTCAATGGCCATCTTGGACCAGCCAGAAAAAAAAGAGGGTTCGTCCCCTTTCACTTAGGATTTCTACGAAAATGTGAACAAGAGAGCTTACAGGGGGCGCGGCGAAACAATGCGGGTCAAAGCTCATAAAAGGACATGGAAAGTTTTGCAAAAACCCGTTATAAAAAAGGGCAGGTTAGAATAGGCATGGGGATAAAAAGTTAAAAACCAGGTTTCTCCTGAACAAGAGTTTGCAGCTCCTAGAGTTAACGTCCTATGAACTCCTGAAGGTTAGTCATCGTCAAAAGGGTTAAAAACCCTTCTAGGATATAACATTGCAACTCTAAACACGTCTGAATAAAGACTTACATATAATTGAGTTTAATTCGCATTTATTTGTTGCCAGACATATCCTTTTTTTATTACATCCGAACTGTTCCGCCAGCAATTAAAACTGATCCATTAATGAGTCACCACTACAAAGTGCAGTTTTGTTGGAACGCCTTTACCAAATCAACATCCTAAATTCGCTGTAGTTTGGTGCAATCAAATTCCAAAAACCGCTTTTCTCTAAAGTTTCGACATATTTCATATAAATACATGTGCATTCGACAAACCATTTAACTTTTAAGGGACGTTTCAAATTTTTCTAGAACTCAATCCCCATATTTAGTCACTAATGACATTTGGAAGTTGACGTTTCAAATTTTTCTAAAACTCAATCCCCATATTTATATAGTCACAAATGACATTTGGAACTTGGAAGATGACCCCAGATTTGGTAATCAAAACCTCGGATATCATCATTGCCATCTTTAACTGTTTTGTCGTTTATGTGATGAGGAAACATGGAGGATGTCACCACAAATCCGTTGCAATCTTCTCAAAATAAAATTGAAAAGTGGAATCTGGTCAGTATCCTCAAGAAACGTGGCCTAGATTCCATCGTTGCGCTTTTTCAGAAACTTGCTCCAACAGTTCATATTTCAAGTTATGGTCAGAAATTAGGAGTTATGCAAATGAAACTCAGCCAACGTGATCAACAAAATAGGTCAAAGCGTCTAGCGAAATATTATTATCTTTTAAAAGGTTTCTAGGTTGGTGTTTATGTGTTTTAATTGTTATGGTTCCCATGCATCTTAATCCTTGGACCATGTTTTGCAAGATGGATTAACGGATTGCTTCAAACAACACCATCGCCAATACCAATTTTTCCAAACATGTTATCTCGCATTTGAAATTTCAGGTTGTTACTTGATATACATTATGTCTACGAGGTATATAATGTATTTAAGTTGATGTTAATTTTTTATGTTATATTTGAAAATAATCAAGTTTTCTGGAAGTGGCAATGATGATGAATTAATAACATTTAATGGGTCAAAATTGATACAACTTTTAGGTTTTCAATATGTTCATTTGTTTTATATGTTTGTGTAGGATATATATGAACAGTTTATAACAAAGAAAACATTTGTAATATTTTCAATTAACCAACTTCTTTTATGTTGATATTAATAGTTTGTTTAATATTTGATCTGTATAATTTTTATAGACGAATGAAACATTTTTCTCTGATCAAAATTTTAAGAAAGTTAATGATTAGTTTTAATTCAAATATACTATCATGAAAAAGAATATAATATAGAGTGTATATGCTTAAAACCTTTAGAATCAACTTGGCCAATGTGCATGCAGGCATTGGAGATTTCAAAAACACGGTGATGTTCAGTGTTAAAAAACGTCAAATTTGCATTTTTCCCCTCAATTATATCAATGTATCATAAATTACTTTTACCAACACTAAACTAACGAGAAAAATACGAAACGTGTCAATCCCGAGATAAAAATGAAGGTTATAAGCTGACACACGTGCAGAATACAAATTAGATGAAATTCTGAAAATCGAAAACTGCTTTCGACAGAAATCATGCCAACTTTGATATTTTTTTTTAAATATCATACCAAACAATTCCCCAATTTGATATACGCACCAAAACCAACCAATGGGATAATCGAAAAATAAAAATGGTGGAGGAGAGAGGAACGCTTTGCTTAACTTCCTCCATAAAAGAGGTATTTAGTTCTGTTCTCTATCAAAACCACGTGACGGATGTAATCGATCCATGGTTCACGCTTATATGCTGTTGAAATTTGATGAAATTCAAGTAAGATAAACGCAGACGTGAAGTCGTTTAAGTGCTGCGAGGGTGGGCATTTTGGACGGCCCTCGCGTGTCCATGACCTCTTCTCCCCCTAATTCTTTCTGTTCACCCTAATACCCTACCCCTAGGGCTAAAACATGGTTACCACCACTCCACTGGAACGTGAAACCTATAGGGGGAGAAGTACTACCATGAAAAATTAAGTCTAGGAACAGCTTGAAGCAATCGAAAACTTTTTTGCATTGTAATAAAAAACATGTTAAAGCGTTCTTGTGAATTTGATTCATTGTTCAATTTTTCCACAATTTAGGTCCTAATTGATAGCATTAGCAAGGAAACGTTCGTACATTAAAATCAAAAGAATTTAGGTTGTTCTCTGTATACATTCTTGAGTAATGGTACAAAAATCGTAGGACATGTGGAACATCCAAGCAAATAATTATCAGACGATTTTTTCTTGCATAGAATGGATGTTTCATTTGTAAGCAACTAAAAAATCATGAAAAACATGCTGAAATATTACTCATTGTTATCCCTACAATTCAAAGGCTATACCTCCAAATTCAAAAACTGCATTTCTAACAATGCAAATATAAAATTTGAGAAACACAATACACCTATCAACTGAAAGCTAAACAATTCCTATATTAAAGTCGTGTATCATACAAACTATTACATTTCACATTGTGTTCAATTTCAAGTACAGTAAAACCTGCTAAAGGCGACCACCCAAAAAAACTTTATTAAGGAAAACATACACGTATGCATTAAAAACCATTTATTAAAAGCAACCTCTATGCAGAAGTGGTCTCTTCACCAGGTTTTACTGTAATTTAAATCTTCATTCTTGGTCAAATTTAGCAACATTAACAATAAAGAATACCTCAAACGAAATTTTATGAAAAATTCATGATTCGCTTGAAGTGTCTCCACATTGAAATTTATTCTTGTAATTTCGCTATAAACGGGTATCAAACATTATCATAACGCATGAATGCATGCAGGCCGACGACTATCCTATAATTACAGTGTACATTGTACAAGTTTTAGAAACAAGTACAGGGAGTACGTTTGCTTGCAAGAATGGCCAAGCTTGTAGCACACTAAGGAGGAGCTAGAAGCTACATTTTAGCAAATTTTGAGTGACAATGTTGACTCCGCCTCAAAATTCCGCCCCCAACTTGGCCTGTAGAGCAGCAAGCCAAACTTGCAGAGCAGCAAAGAGAGAAGAAGGCTAACCAGTACCGTCCATTTTGGATTCAAAAATAAGCTTAACAGTAGTAGCCAAAAGTGGCCACTAAAATTTGGGATTAGTCTTCCACCAACTTTTACACAAGAAATTTTTTTGTGAGAAGAAAAGTCGGTTCCATAGTGTGCCACCATCAGCTAAATATCGGGGATCAGACTCAACATTGTGCTTCGTAAACTCCCACAGGTGGTCTTCCATCCAACCAGTGTGCCAACGCCGCATTTAGGCCAGACGCAACCCGCTTGGAAGCGAAAGCATAAAGGTGATTTTAAATTCGTTATAACCGGAAATTTAAATATGCAGCCTATATTGGGCACTGTTTTTTTTTTTTTTAATTTAAAAATCTATTATTGCACATTGCGGATTAATAAAACATGCATCTTTACTAGAAATTTATCTAAAAAACGGTAAGAGCAGCTGCATATAAATGTTTAGAAATAATTTGGGCAGAATTCGTTATATTGAATGAACAAAAAATATGGGATTCAGCATTAGGATGGCAGTTTGGCCTGGATAAGAGTGACTAAAAATTGGGAAGGGTCCAAACTGCCATAGTTGTTGATGCATAGTCAGATTTTTTTTTAGAAAATCGAATTTTATTAAACCATGGTCTCCTTGTTCTCCAGGCTCGAAGAAATTAATAAGGACAATTAGCGCTGCCTAGGCAGCGTCACCATAACCATCCTTGGAGTTTGCAGGCTGATGCTTTCCTGACACTCCTGCAGATCACAGAATCCCAACCTCCATTTGAACCATGGATGTCTTCGGCTCACTGCGTTCCATCCTCAAAACCGATGCCACATGCATCGACAACAACGTCTTCCGGTTGCACTACAAGGCCTCGGTGCTCATCCTGATTGCCTGTAGCATCATCGTGACCAGCCGCCAGTACATCGGCGACCCCATTAGCTGCATCCAGCCGGACGACATACCGGGTCCTGTAATAAACCAGTACTGCTGGATCCACGCCACGTTTACCCTGCCTGCTGCCCTGTCCAAGGAGGTGGGGGTGGAGGTTCCTCACCCCGGCATCGACAAGTACGTGAAGGGCGAGGAGAGAACCTACCACTCGTACTATCAATGGGTGTGCTTCGCTCTGTTCTTCCAGGCCAGTCTGTTCTACATTCCCCGTTACATTTGGAAGATCGCCGAAGGCGGCAAGATGCGCATGCTCATTCTTGGCTTGGACTCTCCCATCGTCAGCGAAGAATCAAAGACGGCAAAGAAGAAGCTGTTGCTGGACTACATTGTCAACAACCTGCATGGTCACTCCTTTTACATGATCGTTTTCATCCTATGCGAGGCGCTCAACTTTATTAACGTGGTGGGACAGATCTACTTCATGAACTTGTTCCTGGGGGGCGCCTTCACCACCTATGGCCCAGAGGTGGTCAGCTTCACAGAATCGGATCAGGAGGACCGCGTTGACCCCATGATCCGCGTTTTCCCCAGAATCACAAAGTGCACCTTCCACAAGTATGGTCCCTCCGGCGATGTCCAAAAGCATGATGCCCTCTGCGTGCTGCCGCTCAACATCGTCAACGAGAAGATCTACGTCTTCCTCTGGTTCTGGTTCGTGCTGTTGGCCATTATCACCGGGCTATGTCTCATCTACCGCATTCTGGTGGTGCTGCTGCCCAAGTTCCGTTTGCACCTGCTCAAGATGCGCTCCCGATTGGTGCAGCGCGACTACGTGGAGATTGTCGTACGCAAGATCCAACTGGGAGACTGGTTCGTGCTCGACCTGCTCGGCAAGAACATGGACGGTCTCATCTTCCGCGAATTCATCATGGAACTGGCCCGCAAGTTTGAGGGCAAGGAGTTCATCTAGTTCCGGAAGTTGTCTTCGGAGGCGAATCTCACCACCACAACCTACTTGGCGAAACGGAACTCTCCAGAGGAGGACACACTGTTCCATCGCTACAATTGCCAGATTTTAAAATCCTGCCCATCTCTTGATTTTTTCAGCTCCTCTACAGAGATTATTTTTGATATGACCGATTAGAGCGGGCTGCCTTTTGGCAAGATCTTTCATGGATTGTCAAGGTCGAAGGAACGGACCACGGACAAAGCGAATTCAAATAGTTTTGTACAATGCAAAGATTCATGATAGACAATTCTGAATGTGAGCCTTGTACAAATGATGCCGTTTGTGACGTCATTCTACAATTAATTTAGCAGGTTTCAAAGCATTACCTGCATAAAATGCAGCAGTGTTGCATATTATAATTCTAAAAATAAAGAAGTTTCAAATCCATGGTCCGTTCCAATTCCGCCTCCTAAACTCTTCAAGCATCATTTCCATTCCTGTAAAGGGACCATTTTAAAACGTAATCCCCATTTTAGCCATGCAGCTTAATAATTTAATCAAAGAAGAACGGAGAGATGATAAAGTAAATATTCACAATTTAAAATAGGTATGATTGTTTGAAATTGATTATTTTAAGATCATTCCTCGATTCCGAACTTTCACTTTAGCATTTCCTTTAATTGGTAGCAATGGGAAGGAAATAAATTGATAGATTTATATCCTGAAGAGCTTAGGTTTGTATTTATCTGCCAATCGAGACAGGAAATAAATTTAAAATAGCCCCCATTGCTCCCACGTCATTTACGAACGTCTGGGTGTCGTCACATTCTTGTACCCACACTGCCAACGATGCAATGTTGACCTTAAATTTAATTCCATTTAAAATTCTGACAACTTTATATATTATACAAATTATATTTTTGTAGAAAGTATCTGTGAATGATGGTAACTGAATTAAGAAAGCATTTCGCTTTTTTTACATAAAATCAAGGGGTATTTGAAGACCAACATGTAGACTTGTTGTAGCCTACTCCAACCAAGTCTATCCAAATAGTATTTTAAAGGCCATGCACATCTCATATTATGACTAGCGCATATATCAACGATAAAGATTCTGGTTACTAATGCTTTTGCTTTTAACCCGATTCATAGCATCGTGTTTTAAAAATGAAACCACTTTTTGAGTTTTAGTCAAGCGTTCATAATTATAGTATAAGGAGTTTTCAAAACCCTAAAGGTGAGGATTGGCCTTAATGCTACAATAAAGGGCCATGCATCAATATCGGTTTAAATTTCCACCAACAGTATTAAGCCTATATTGGTCATGTACCAAAATCCAGATTGACAACGTTTATCATAAATATGCCTGCATAAATAGCACCATGCATAGTGTTTAAGGAGTTGCATGCAAAGCAATTAAAAATTCGTGCAAGTTGTCAGTAAAACGTAAAAGTGATGTCCACAGTGCCAAGCAATAAATGCCGAGAAACTATCACTGTGATGCCATTTTTACTGGCCTCTTCATGGCTCTGGATGATGGAATAAATGTTTTTTTTTCTTTGAAAATATATTTTCAGTATTTTTAGCAAAGGTGATACTGTATAGGCTTGCTGAATAGGTCAGAGGGCGCCAACACGTTACATTTTTTTTTTCACATGAGCACAGTACAGTGGCGCCAATCGTAACGTGACAAATTAATCATGAAATTAAATTTGTCCTGTATGCTCTTTAAATTGGGATCTGGAAAGGGTTGTGATCGCGCCATTGAAACTATTCAGGGTGTTTAATGTTGCCTAATAAACAACATTGTAGGCTGAAATAGTGTTTAAACATGTATGTTCATTCAAATATTTTCACAGTATACATGAGTAACTTCCAATTGTAGGTAATATCCGCGAATGATCTCATATATAGCGCGATTTTGCCATGTTCATGCTCTGCATTTTATAATAACTATAGCAATAAGTGCACTTGAAAACAGATGTATTTACAATGTTTATATTTTTTGCGATTATACCAGGAAAATCATTGAAGAATTTTGAAGAAAAAAAAACGCGTCATATTTAATAGATCATGTGAATAAAATTAAGTATCGTCTTCAAAGCTCAAATTTTTAGTTAGCATACATGTATGTAAACATTCAAAAGGGACCATTTTGTCTTTTGTGTTTTTCTGTTGAGATCAGATCGCCTTTTCTGATCTGATAGCAATTATTGATGACCTTTTAGCAAAATAAAATGAACACCTCACACTACTTTACTCATCAATAGATGCAATTAAAAGAACTTTTTCTTTATATTTGGAAGATTCCGCTTTATTGATTTGTTCATATGATCTGTTAAATTTGTAATAGTAACAGGCTTTAAATAGTGTATAACCTGAAGTCTGTATAGCCATTAATAGTATATGCCTCGGTTATAAGGAGAATATGCCGCTTAAGATGTGAATACTATAGGGTGATCGAGTTTACTTATTAACCGCCGTCGAAAACTATATACATGTATAGTAAAATAAAAATTCGCGATTTGCTTTTTTGTATACTCTGGTTAGTTTATTTATATAAAAACTGACTGAAATACAAATAGCCTTTTCTGGAAATTTATTGGGACAACGTCATCATGCACCCTGTAAACTTTTTTTTTCCAAGTCATAAATCCATTTATTGACATTTATAATCTCGACATTACAATTCATTTCGCATTCCACGAATTATTTTAGATCGCAAAACATATGGGGGATCTGAACTGCATATTTTGCTATGGGGAAATTTTAAAAGCTACTTTAAAAAAAAAACTACTTGTTATAATACAAAAATAAAAATTGATGAAAATGCAGTATTTTTGTAGCTACTGCATGATCAAAATTTCATAATTTTCCCAT
>JAQGCC010000503.1:0-35570 GCA_034698905.1 Xestoiulus laeticollis
ACATGCAGAAAACAAAATGGCCGCCATCTAATTCTAGAATATTAACCCGAGGTTAACCCTGCCTACTCGCTGGGTTAGCCTTTCACTCCACATTTCCCTAACCCACGCTTGTGCAATGCAAGGGTGGATTAACCTAGTGTTATAAAGCAGGTTAACCTTAGGTTATTCTTAACCTCTGTTGGTGCAACCGGTCCTTAGTGTATGCATGTATATATAGTATCTGTTATCTAGAGTTTTTCTTTCTGATCAATAACAATTTACTTTCTCCGAATTTCCTTGAAAAGTGATATCTACGTTATTTCTCTGAATTTAATTTTTTTTCTTGTTAAATACAAAGATTTATACTTCTGTTCCTAACATATTTCAAAAACACACCCATATAGCCTATATTTTTTCTATACAATTCTTATACATTTATATGTATAGTGTTTTAATTTCCTTTCTGATCAATAAGAATTTCTTTCTTCGAATATTCCTGAAAAATAGGATTTGCGTTTATTTCTCTGAATTTATATTTGTTTTTTCTTTTTAAATCCAAGGGTTAATACTTCTGTTCCTTATTTTTGATTACATTTGACTTTAGCACGTATAGTGTACTTTCGTTATTACTAGCTCTATTGCTTGCTTCTACATACGCACATGCAGATTTGGCCTACATTTTTGTAACGGATATTTGTAGAACCTGCGGAAATTCAATGTGGAAATAGAAAGTAATTCGTTTCAACACTGCTGTCTTGTGTAGAAAATTTTCATCTTAGTTTTTTGTGTAATATCTCTAGCTTTGATCTTACCTCGTATATGCCTCAAGAAATATGTTTCGTTGCACGCTTGCATAATTTTATAATAAAAAAGTTTAAAAAATCTCATCATAAATCCAGGAATACTTTTTAGCCAAGATTAGTCAATTATTTAATTAGAAATCTATTACGAAATATTATAAACGAACATGTATAATTTAGGGTTCTATAATGTGCTAAGAAAAACGGAAGCAGACAACAAGGCTGCAACCACTTGTTATTATGTAGCCTACATTTCGAATTTCTGAATCATTAAACCTTTTTTTATGAATCAGGCTTTCATCAAATTTAAATAGTTTATAAGAGATTCTGTAAACTGCATGGCACTCTTTGATTAAATCGATATTTATTATGAGATAGATTTAGAGGATATGGTGCAGGCTTATATAAAGGTCTTTATATTCACATATACAGTATATATACGATTTCTGAAAAAATGTTCAACATTGGGTTTCCTTATAAATGCTGACTTCCTTCCAGTAATCACATTTTAAAAATCTTATATCTGGAAATAATTTTTTTGCTTAGTTTAGTGAACTATTCGTTATAATTTATCAATAATTTTAAATTGCATTCAGACAAGCATCTTATTCTCTCATTTGCATCTTTATAAGTTTACCATGGTCGGGTATAACTTTTAGTTCCATATACTATTTTCTTATGGATTTACCATATTAAAACGAATATTAAAAATGTCAATGAAGATGAAACAAATTAGTTTTTTTTGCAAATCAGAGATCGTAAACAGAAAATATGCCCTTGTAGATACTACACAATCACGAGTGCTCTCTTTTATAAAATGGTTGGAATAGGAGTGAATAAGGAATACCTTAGGGCTTTATATACATGTATATTTATGCAAATTGCAAAGCTGTGCAGATATTAGATATCATCTGACGAGCAACGAAAACAGATTCTAGCTAGGACACAGTTTCTGCATTTGACAGCGCAAATGCAGTTATTTCCAAGACAGTTCATAAAGTTATTTTGATAGAATAAAGTGGAGGCATAAAATTCTGCATTTTCTAAGAGCTATTTTTTATCAATATATGCATGGGATTTTTATCATGGCAGAATGTAAATACATGTTGGCTACATATATACATGTACATGTAATATACTGGCATAAACTTTGTGGTTTTTATGTGCTGCCGCTAAATGCAAATGTTGAATTTGCAATGGGAATGTTTAATCTTTAAAATTGCGTTAAAGTGAAAATAAATAAAATACAAAAAAGCCATGTCGTTGAGAGCAACGGTATTTCATAATATTATAGCCAAGCCTAACGTTGACATTATCTATGCATTTGGACCATATCAAGGGGCCCCAAGAAACCCATCTGGTTTAACCATCTGGCAAAAACATGATGACAATCATTGGATTAAGACAATGTGCCATCAAGCAAAATTTGTTCCTTCTTTCAAAATTTGGGTAATTTTCCACATAAAGCTGTACTTGATTATAGATACACTATACAGAAAGACTAACATAGATATATAGACAACCTTTTGTAACACAATTCAAAGGTTTATGATGTTTCCCAATAATTTCATTAGGCCTACAATACATTATCTCCAAGAATATTTCCATATTTTTAATTTTCTGAACATTTTTCTATCACCAATTTAGTGCTAATTCGCTTATTATTCGGTGAGATTTCTCCTAAAATTTCTTAGATTATTATTTCCACTGGATTTTATATGGCATTCGAAATTTTCCTTTTTTTCATGGTAATGAGGTTTTGTTGTACTTATTAGTACAGTAGTGCATCCCATAAGATGGCCACAATTATCCTTCTGGAATTTTCAAAAAATATTCTCTCACATGCACTTGTACATTCCATTTTACTAAATGAACTAAAGATAGAGGGAGTGTGATACATAATCATGATATGTGGCCATAGTAATTCAGTTGCAGGTTGCAGGTATTATGAAAACAAGAAATATTTTGGAAATTTGGCACTGATATATGACTATTGCAAATACATGTACATATGTTTGGGGTCAATTTTAAAGAAACTCCCTCAAAAAAATGAGCTCATTCACCATGAACATCTAACCCCTTTGTCCTATGACCTGTTTTCGATATATGGTCAACTCATCCCCTCCAGTTCAGGTCAAAGAGGGGTGTAAAAACTGGAAAAGTACCAGTTTTCAAAGGCCTGATGGGCATTTTTTGACTAGTAGCCTAATTTCTAACACATTTTATTATTGCTCGGTTTAAAATTTCAGAGTTCAGACTGAAATATGGACGTTGAATGTATACAAAAATGTTAATTTATATATTTAAACGAAAAACAACGTTTTGTTTAAATTGATGTCATTTCGAGAGTTTTTTTGTGAAAAATAACTATTTTTTGTCTTAACATTTCTGTCTTATAAATGCAAAGAAAATGTGCATGCAAAATACATGAAATATGTTTGCTCGAAAATGATGTATGTCATTGCAAAAAGCGAAATAATCGAAACTTTCGTAATTAAATGAAAATATTTCAACTGTTACGAATGAATAATTTGTTTAATAAGGAGTACACAAATAGCTACTTGCTTGAAATATATTAACAAAGAATCGAAAACGGTTTCATTTATCACAAAAAAGCTGAAGTACTGAAAATATATTCACTGCATATTCACTATTTTTAATTTAATGAAAATCCATTATTTTGAAATAGAGTTAGGTTAGAACATTCAAAAACTTATACAAAGCAATTATTTTTTAGAAATATGCTTTGGTACAGCGCTTATTAAATGATTTAATACATGTATAGGGATACATACTTAAAATATTAAATGAAGTAATTTAAATCAGGGACATGATATATAATATATCTTGAGAATTAGTTAAACTAAAATAAGCATATATTTTCAAGATTTAATAGATAAAATACCCAAATAATTATGCCAGAAAAGATTTAGAATGTTACAACAAGAATATTTCCTTCATTTTATAGTAATATTACTGCACAAAATTTTGATATAGACAAGAAATAATTTTTAAAACAATTTAATTTTACAAGATGGGTATTACGTTTCGATATTAAACGTTTATTAATCATCCAATTTTATATAGTAAATTACTTATATTGCTGTATAGTGTATACACAAATTGGTTTTCTGTTAGAGGTGTACTATCTTTTAATTTAGAGATTAAGATGGGATTAAGATTAGTACCTATCTTGAACAATCAAAAGAAGTTCTGTAATGGACAATGCAAAATACAATGTCTGAAAAGTGGTGACTGAAAAGTCATGTTTCCAGTGAACTTTGAACTGGTCACTCTAATGGAAAGCCCACACTCATCTCATTAACCCATTCTTTCAACATCAGTTTTAAGAATATGAGTCCTGTCATGATACCATGAACTTTGTCAACCTCTTGTTTCAAAATTCAAAGGTTTGTAGTGCTGCCTAGGTTGCATTATCAGAAGGGTGGTTTATGAACGTGAAACTCTGATTGGCGGAAACAGGAATGACGCCATAGCTTCAAGAGCACATAAAAGCTTGGTTCCGATCTAGAAGTTGGCTTTGCAGTTTGCTATTCAAAAGGAAAAAGAGGTTGACAAGGTAGCCAAGAGAAGCTCTGGAGAGGAGGAAAAAAGGCAAAGCGGGAAAATCGCATCAGCTCAATTTTGATCAGAGGAGAAAAAACTTGTCCAAGACTCTATTCTTGAGATAGAAGCATTCAGTCAGTTTCGCTGTCCAATAACCAATTTCTACAAATCTAACCATGGGTCGTGCAAGTGGACTTCGTGCCATTCTTGGAGTGCAAGAATTCACGGAAAATCGCAATATTTGGAAGTCTTTGATTGCCGAGTTCTTAGGCGTCTTTTTCTTGGTCCTAATCGGCTGCGGTTCTTGCCTTTCTTGGGGCACAGCACCAATTCTGCCCGTTTCCATCGTGCAGATTGCCCTTGCCTTTGGGGTCACCGTGGCCACATTGGCCCAATGCATTGGACACGTTAGCGGTGGACACATCAACCCGGCAGTCACGTGTGCCATGTTGGTCACTAGCAAAGTGTCCATTCTGAGGGCGCTACTGTACATTGCCTCCCAGTGCGTGGGAGGCATTGTAGGAGCTGCTGTGCTCAAGTCCGTCACCCCTGGCAATGGACAAGGCACCCTCGGCCTGTCCACCATCAACCCTGAAGTCACCCCCGTGCAGGCTTTCGGCGTGGAATTTCTCATCACTTTCGTACTGATTTTCACAGTTTTTGGGGCCACTGACGGAAACCGAAATGACGTCAAAGGGTCTGCGCCATTGGCCATTGGACTCGCTGTTGCCGTTTGCCATCTGTTTGCTGTAAGTTTGATTTTTTTTTCTACTTTAATTAGTCTTTAATAATGGGGTGAATGTGTAACAGGTGCGTTTTTGCGAGCTTGTTGATGCATGTGGAAATTGCCTAAGAATTCAAATTTAAGTAATATGTGAGAGTATATAGGCCTTAGATTTGGCACGGTTAAGTAACCGTGCCATCTCAAAAACCACGTTTTATACGGTAAATAAAACGCCAGTTTATTAATATCAATGTTATTTTATCAGCATATCTCGTTGATCTAAAGCAAGTGATGTGAAAATAGGTTAAGTCACGATAACAAGTCCAGGGGGGAAATATGCCGAATAAGTATTTTAGTCACAAAATGATTTATAAACAAGGTTATGGAAGTTATACAATATAGAATCGATAATACGTGCTGTATTGAATGGTTCAAACTTGCATTCATTTAATGACCTGCCTTTTTTAAATTGAATCGTCAAGATATTGCAGTTTAAATTGCTTAAAGACCCCATTCTGCATGTAGGCTATTCTGCATTCACTGGTGGTGTATGAACCTTTAGCATTGCCTTTCAAGATAAATGTAATCTTATTTCAGTGCATTGTTTCGATGATTGGAAGTTTTTGGAAAATATATCTAAAAATGTCAACAGTTTTATTGAAAAACTATAGAGAAATTAGATACAATTTATATTTGAATACAGCAAAACCTTTAAAATTATAAAATCAGCTCAAAGTGTAAAATTAGCAATTAAGTCCTGAGTCAACAACATGTCGTCCTCTGTATGGTGACCACCTGTATACAGTGACCAACTTTGTTGTTGGGTGGTCACATTAAACAGGTTTCACTGTACTGTAATATCACATAATTGCAGTACGTTTATCCTTGTTTTCCAAGATGGCCTCTTCTGGAGCAGAAGAATGCGGCCATGTTGAAAGGCTCGTTTTCCACCAGGGGTTTAAATACAGTTGCATTTGAAGCTATTTATAGTTAGGAACGATATTGTTACTGCATATCATGCTTAATGTCGAGGGTAACGCCCTTTTAACTTCACTTTATTAGATGGTGAAATCTAATTACCCTTAGTTGAAAGGTCAACCTAGTCGATGTGACATGTGGGCATAAGATCAATACAGGTCAAATTATTTGACTCCTGTTTTTAAAACGCAAGATTATTTTTGGCTGTGTGCATGAAGCAGAATTGAATATCAATTGAGGACCTTAAATGCACCAACGCATCTCATATATAACACCGATTTCCAGAGCACATTATATTCCGAACCATTTTTTTGACTTGAATTACAAATTTGTCACCTTTGATACAATCAATAGAATCATTGTTCGATGCACACTTTATATTTTGTCATCTTTTTTTATCAATTTTCTTTGAACGAGAATTGAAATGCACATACACGCCTTCATGTGTACACATGGGAGTAATGTCTCAATTGACTGGTAAAATAGATGCCATTTTGCGTGCACAATCCAAATCACAAATTCAGCAATTATTCAGTGATTAGCATACAAGACTTTCGAATGGGAACAAAAATATGGTGACAAAGTGTCGGTTTATTCTTATGCAGTTTAGTACTGTTCCAACTTTGTCAATTTTACATCTAAGTTTAATAGAATATGCCATTGCGGGGGTTGTTTTTCTAAAAAAAAAATTATCTGATACTTTGCTACTTCAACAAAATGCCGAATGAAGATTAACGTTTCACATACATTGTACCACTTTCCAAAATGATTAAAAACGATGTTATTGATAATATTTATAAGTATGCACTCTAGCACCTAAAATTATAGTAATGTCTATTCTATAAATGCTAGACAAAAGTAAGCAAAAATACTAATCGTTGATTAAATATAACAAACCATGATGCATAAAGAACATAAATTGAGATTAATAATGCGTTCCGGTTATGTATTAAAAATTATTTAAAATATTTACAAAAAATTAGAAACCACGATGGCGGCTAAGGCAACTTCATTGCCCTGCTAATCTACATTTCAATACTAGCCGCTGATTCCATCTTAAGCGATTTGAGATAACCAGGGAAGTAAAAACAAGCGTTATCAGTCAGTTAATGACTTCATTTAGTGGCTGAATTGTTTTTGACAAGATAACTAAGTTTATTTGGCATTAGAGTTTTATTTTCCAACGGAATCCTACTTTCTCCTTTAAAATATGCGTATAGTTGGAAGAACAGTTTAAATTGCTATTTTTTTGGATAGCTAAGCCTATCTTAGAATGCCATTACTTTTCTATACTGTGTGGTCGTGAGGTGGTTCATAGGTTGTCTACTTATTTTCCACGCTGTTCGTTGTACTACGAAAATAGACGAGATACTTAATCTCCTTAAGACAGCAATTTGGAAAAAGCAACAAGATGCGAGGCTTTGATGTCGAGAAAACGATGAACGTACAGGATGAACGATAAAAGTTTCATACTAAATGATATCGATGGTGGTGTATCTTTTTTTTAAAGAAAACCTTGCTTAAATCCTCTTTTAAAACCCCTTCTTGAAACCCTTCACTTAACTCAGTGGAACATGTGCTTATTTCAATTTATTATACTTCACCACAAACTACCATGCAGGATATACATTTCGCGGTTAAATTTAGCGCCTTGGCAATGTGGGAAGGAGATATCAATTTTTGTTTTTTTGTGGTTTTAAAGTTACATCACTACATTTGATATCATCGAGCTAGGCCTATATTTTGTTTTCATAGTCTAATAATCGAATAAGGAAATCATTCTGCTTCGAAGAACAATCATCGATTGATAAACAAACAATGGAACATCATCTGGCACACACTATATTTTAAGTAAAAACTACTGCGAAATACAAGTGCATACTCCCCTATCGATTGAAAAAAAAAAGACCTGCAGCGAATTAAACGCAAATTGCTCTTTTTTTCATGAAATTGTGCGAAATTATATGAAAGAGAAAGTGATATTTCTTTACTTTCTTGATGCAAATTTGATGGAATGAAGAAAAGACGTAATCCTCAGGCTTCTGCAATTTGCATTTCAAGAAAAGTGCTTTGAAATTGTACATGTAGGCCTAGCCTTCCAACGCATATCCATTTCAAAAGCACCACATAATAAAACAGGACAGCATGCACATGCTAATCTGTAAGCTGAGTAATATTTATTTCAAGTTTTAATGCATTCATTATATAAGATTGTTTCCGGAAGACATGTATTGCTTGGGGGCGAACATGTTGTTGGTTTCAGCACACAAAAAAGCCAATGTGACTTGAAAATCAGAAACCCCCTTAGCAACTGGAAAATGTCACAAGTCACAACCTTGCCAGAAGGAATATACACACATCTGAAGTTGTGCATTTGATTTCTTGCTGAATAAGCTCGGTGTGTTTTATTAGGCAATCTGTAGCTTCTGCATGTAACCCATAAATAACACAACAAGGTTGTGCTGGTAATTATATGTTTTCTAATTAGCCCGTTTACCGAAGCCTTCAAACGCCAATTTTGACTATTTAAAAACAATATGACTGATTTCTCGCCATTTAAAATTGCTTGGTGATTTCACTCGCGCTTTCGTGGGATTGCACGAAATGGCAATTAGGATTGGGATAATTTAAGGCAATTGTAAGATATTAACATGGCAGTTCTATGATAAGTGCGTCCCAACTTATCATTGGCACGTAGGCCCTAAACATGGAGTAGTCATAATAATTACAACCATTTATTAGCTGGTAGTCTGGCAATTGTGGCTATTATCTGGCGTGCGATGAAAAGGGTTCGATCACATGTGTAATTATTTTAATAAATTGTGAAAATAATTAAGCTTAATCATAAACATCATCCACAAAATTGTAAACTTTCAAGTACATTGTCTAGGCCTCTAGGGGCAGCAATAAAATGGGATAAAATGTCGGTTAATGTCCAAGATACCTTTGGCGAATGGCCCTTAATTTGATATTAACGACGTTTCTATAAACTTAAATGCAGAAGAATCCCCATATTTGGCCTTTTTTGCTTATAGTTATGCCCGTAACCCACATAGATTTCTTTACCTGACCACATTTCAAATTTAGGTCATTATATAGCTTTCTAGTAGATATAGTGGCTTATAATTATAGAGGCCCACCATGTAATAGGGACATCAAGTTTATGCACAGGAGAAACCTATTCATATAATGTATTTTAGTACACTCCTCATTTGGCAATTGCCAAGAAACGCATATTGCAAGACCTACATCAGGTAGACTATAATGCCGAAATCTAAATGTATAAAAAATAATTTCTCGTATAAGTACACAATGGTAATTTAAAAAGTGAAATAATATTCAGTTTATGACCCGTTTTCGGTACATTTTCGGGATCAAACGATATTTTTGATTTTTTTACATCATGCTCTATTTATTTATGTCTAATTTAATTGATTTTTGGGGTTATTTTACTACATATCTTCACCGCCAATGAGCTAAAATGAGTCGTGACGTCATTTGTGGTTCATTTTGATGTATGAATAATATTCATAAAAAAATCTTGAACTGATTTATTATCCAATGTGTAACAAACTCCATCATTCACTGACGCTGCTTTTATTAAAGGAATTAATGCCTATATAATGCACCCTGTACAATACTTCAACACAAAATATTTCATGAAGTTATTCCCTATCCAGAGGATTAGATAGATTTCTTCCCCTCTCTATGATGGGAAAGGAAACATTTTTTTTTTTTCTTCATTAAAGATTAATCTGAATTATAACCACAGCTTATCAGTTTTATGAAGTAAAAATTGAAAATTAGTTATAATCCGATAATGGAATTTCATTATTTTACTCTTTTTAAATTTGGTCTGGAAAATTTATGAAGCTGTCACATTATTAATAAACTGATCGATAACGACAGGTTGCACAAAACCACGTTTAATCTTCACACAATCTTAATCAGCTAGTAAGTCAAACCTTTTAAGACCTCAATTTCTTTGGCTATGGATGCTTAAAATTGTCGATTTTCATCATCATCTGAAGGACAAACCCAAGATTACACAATTTCGACCCACTCGTTTTCTAAAACTATACAATCTAGGCTACCTGAAAAATATAGCTTTTCTTTTCATGGGGGTTTGTCAGTTTGGTTTTTGTGGGATTTAATCCACCATTTTTCCGAGAACAATTGTCAATGTTCTAATTAAAAATTGAGCCCAATCCCCAAGCATATTCTTTCAGCAAAATATGAACCAAGAATAATTAATGTTTCCTTTCATCTTGCTTTTCTTTTTAAAATTTAATTTAACGATAATGAATAATTAAAAATTAAGCCCCCACGAAGAAGCACGTGCTTAATTGCTGTTTAAGACCGAGTTAGACTTTAATTAATAAATTAGTTTTCCTTTTTGCAATTTGGATTTTCCTTTTCTTTTTTGTCTTTCTTGTAAACAACCTGAGATTCTATTGTACATCTCAAGCGACTGTGACTAACAATCTAATTATGCAAATGAAACAGTCATGTAATGTAATACTGAGTGTTTGAATTTAACTTCAAATTGTTGCTTTTCCTGTCAAATGTCCTCATTGAGCAGTTTACAAGCATGGACAAAAAAATTAACTACTGTTTAGGTCAAAATATAGACCGAGGGCATAAGTTAGAAACTAAATATAACATTAATGCACAAGGCATCGTTTTTAGTTTTTTGAAATTGAAGCAAATTGCATATGACAGCTACCCTAATTTTTCACATCTGCAAGTTTTGCTGACTTTTTTTTTATACACCCTGTATTCCCAAGAAAAATCCTATTGTTTTCAGTACTGCCAATCACACGCGTGAAATTTTCCCGTGAAAAATTGGTTGTAACACTCGGCGTGCAGTTTTTAAATTTAAATCCGGGCACATTCTTCTGTGGTCTCTACGGTGCACTTAGTACCTCAGGTACAGTTTTTGGATCCCTAAAGCCGTACCAAATTGCAATTTACTGAAGGAGGAATTCTTATGTTGTCCCCTAAGTCTGTATTTATAGTTTGGTCACCTGACCGACTGCCCACAGCACTATGGCTCCCACACACAAAGGCCTTGTAAGCCTTGTAAGAGTCTTACCCACACCACCTACTAAAGGGACAATATTATAAATACATTTTTAGTTTTGCAAATGTGCTGTATCAGATACTTCCATATATCTCTCTCAGAAAATTCACTTGAACATGAGCATTTTTTTCAAAGTATAAGCTGTTTTGTTCTCAGCAACCTTCCCAGTACTTGGCACTAAAATAGCTATTTAAAATAAGACTGGAAAGAAAATAGGGTTTTCTGTAATATGTCATTGCTAAGGCTTTTTTAGACGAGGACACTAAGATCTTGACTTCACCCCCGTGTTGTATAACTTTCATTTTGTATTACACAGTACCATGACTTGAAACTATGATGAAACCAGCAATATACTGTATAAATTAATTATAATAAATTGGTTGCATGATGGTTTCACATGGAGCATATTAAGGATTGGGTTTCCCCAATTATTGCCTCATTATGAATGCTGGAGAATAAACAAAATGAATGTATCCATATTTCTGCTTTCCACATATCAGTGTATAAGATATACATGTATTACATTCACTGCAAATGGCTAATTAAATTTGGAGTTGGTATTTGAATGTTGCTGCAAGAACAGGTCTGTTTCAGCTTCAAATTGTTGTAGAAGCACTTGATGGCTCTGTGTAATGGGATAGAAGGGAATGAATTTCAAACAAATCTGAACCATTTCCTTTTTATTGAAGTGATTTTTTTGAAAAATAGAATTGAGGTGTTAGGTCACAGCGTGTAATGTAGTCCCTGAGCAAACGTTTTCTAAAAGTGCAGGCCTGTTTGGGTCTTATTTCAGATCGATAGAACTGAGCTTTTTAGTGCATAGCCCAGGGTATTATAACATCATAGAGGATCGATTAATTGGTCTATCACTGAAACTAGCCTTCTGGCTTGTAAACGTTTTCTCAAGTTACTGCAAGAGAAAATTTCTATGAAAATGTCAAGTCTAGACATTTTATGCTACCGTTTCGAGTCAAAAACACCGTTATTTTCCCATTTCCTTTTCTCTTCAAGTACTAAAACAATATTTTTTTACTCAAATCTGTATTTTATGGGGAGCCACGGGAACCTGTAGCTGTTCTAGAGATCATAAAAATGAAATATATGCCGATTTAGAATGTCGTATTTCAAATGACACATTTTTCTGGCAGATTTCATAGAGATGGATACATTTAATTTGACTGGAATTTCGATTTTCCAAACCATTTTGCAAATTTAACATGTAAAATGTTGAAGATGAATATATGTCAACCTAGATATTTATAACTGTGACAATGCATATGAAAGCATAGAGAACTACCAACGACAATTTGACGTCATTTTGCAATTATAAAATAAATTGTTCAAAATGCTTCCTTTTCCCCTCTACAGACGAAAATAAATCACAATATGTCGAGATAATGGACTATAAAAATATCACTGATTGGATCGTTCCAACATTGAAAGGGATCTCATTTACAGTGTGAGCTTCCTGGATAACACAACATTCAGGCATGTGAGATAATGTAATGCTTATTAATATTGCTAAAAAAAGGATGTCAACTTATACGGTTCAACCCATCATTAATCACTACTTAAGTGAATTTAAGACATTTTAAAGCAATAAATAACGAATTTATTAAAGTCTCCACACATTCAAAAACGTGTTTGCAATTTACTGTTTGCAATTTTTATCTACATTTATCTATCAATAATTAAAACTAAAAATTCTGCAAAAGTGTACAAGAGCACATTTCCAACACCTAATATTCGCTATTATAAAATGCAATATTTGATTGATAGAAATGCATGCATTTTTATGAAAGTATTTCCATACATGCGAAAGTTACGTATATTTTTTGAGAATAGCTATATAGGTTTTCAAGAAATATTCAATTTCCCTGGCATGTAGCAATTCTATACTTGATGGGATGCATGATTTGAATTTCAATTCCCAATATAGCCCCAAATTCAACATTTGGAGATTTGACATCTCAGTTTTGGCTGTTTTTATGAGAAAAAGCCCTCTCTAGAGACCAGTTCAGAAAAATGCTCGTTTTGGAAGAAATTCAATGGCAGAAGATTAGGCTCCCAAAGGGTTAGAACTTTCGGGCAAATTGAATCTTACTGCCAAATTGGTCAGTTCCCATAGGCTCAAATAACATAAAATATATCTTAACGACGAATAAAACGTTGAAAAGCCCCTAGTTTCAGGATTATGCAATGCATGTTCCAAATTTATGTATACCTTATGGTGGTTTTTCTATTCATATATACCTGTACATGTACATAGATAACAGGCCAGCAGGTTATGACAATTTTTTTTTTATTTTATGATTTATAGTATCACCTACACATATTTCAAATAGATAACGATAACGGATAACTGAGAAAAAAAAACAATCCAGCTTTAAGAAATATGAAATTGTTTATAAATTATTGGTTAAGCAGTGTGCTCAGCAGGGGTACAATACTATTAAAATGTTGGCCCAAGTTGGGGGACGCCCTTCACCAGCTGGTGATTATTTCCTTGTCCCGATACTAATCGGTGATATGCTTTTTTATGATCTAAGTATAAAATAGATTACGGATGTTTCGTGCAACGTTCACTTTTTATACACGTCATTATGCCCTGAGATCAGTTTTACGTTTGCTCGATTATCGTCAGATTAATTTCTGAAGTTGACAACTTCACTATTTACGAACCATTTGTGCCAATGCCTGCAGGAATGCATTCTTATAGTAAATCAATTAAAAACCTAATTTGTGATGCTCCACTTCGGCAAGATAGTATCAATTTCATTGAATTAAAAATAAAGACACATTTTATTGTAACCATGCATGCATGGTTGAAATCTGCTCTAACAATTACACTATTTATTACAACTGTGATTACACGGATAAGCTTAATTCAAGTACAACATAAAAGAATTTTAAGTAAGTTTTAGCAGAAATTTGAAATAGTCAAGGCTACATGAATTTTCCAGTCTACTAATCGTGTTGTTTTTGTGTGCTTTATCAGTCAGCATAATGTTGTATAAATGGTGTCTGGTTAATCCAAACAACTTTTTTGGTACAAAAACTTTTTTTTCTACTGGAGAAAAAAACCGAATAAATATACTCATTTCAAAATATTTTGATATGCTTTTAAGTTATGGAATTTCACTCAATACATATACTTATTTGTATAAGATTTAAGCTAATGTGGATGCCATTTTTCTTAAATAAACGAAGAAATCCCACCACATCAAATAAAAATTGAGGATAACAGGATGCAAACGCGACAAATTTAAAATATTTGCTATGGAATTATTATATATATTATATTGTCTAAATTTGTTGGTGTAAATAGGAGCATTTGCTTCAAACTATAAATTAAAACCTACTACAATTAGCACATATTCGATTTTTTTTGCAAGGGGTTTTTATGTTTTGATTTATATTTTCCAAGATCGTATACATTAATACTATTATATACTTGTGACATTTTAAAGTTTTGATAAAATAATCAGTGTTATTTTTATTTAATCTATTGTGCGAATTAAGCGTTATTCATGCATATATTTCAAAATTCATTTATAAACTCAATGAAGCAAACTGATAAGATAACAGAATATCAAATAATTATTAATATATTAAATAATTGATAAGCAACAGGCTTTATTATAAAATGTATTTTGCACAGAAAAAATAGCAGTAAACTATACACATTTTTACCACGATTTCTTAGAAATGTTATTAAAATCTTTTGTGAAATGAGGGTTGAAGATCCCAATACAAAAATCATAATGCAGAAGGTGTTTATGAAATATAGGCGAAATTGAGCAATTTGCACAGTCATAAAAAAATGCCAGAGTGAGGGTAAATTTAATAGCAAAAGGTGTAGGTCCATATACACGAATTTCTCTAAATCTCCCTCGCTGCAAGTGACTTGGCAGAACAGAACTTGTTTACACTAATTGCAACAAGGTGATAAAGCAATCATTGGCCTTTTATTCACTTTACACCCTTAGTGAGTATTCGAGCAGAGCTCTATATAGTGCAGTGAATAACTTAGGATGCATCATTGTTGAATTCAAAAGTCACTTCAGTCAGGTATATACAGCTAATACAAAGTTACAAAATTGGTCATTGGGTCATACTGAAAAGAGGACGTCAGTCACGCCTGTAAACTGTAGTTGTGATGAACATGGACTGAATTCATTTCATATCAACTGTTTCTTCAAAGACAAGCTAATCAGCAAAACGTATAAAGTGACAACCGTTGATAGCAGGTTTACCATCAGCAAATTCACTTGTGGAGAATTCATCCAGGAGGTAATGCAAATAATATGCAGTGACGACAACCACTAAAATGACTAAAATGTGTACATGAACCTTGTGCATCTTTTCAAAGTATCAAAATGCAATATGTTTTGTTAAGACCTCAGTTCCATACAAGTTTAATGCAATCTTATATAAAAAGTGCATAAACGAGTAAGAATACATAAAAAAAACGTAATACAGCGGTAAAAAAACAGTTCAAATGAACTGAATAATTTACGGATCCTCATCGCAATTTACAACATAGAAGGAAGAAGTGCTTATACACGGGCAACGCAATTGCCATCCAATCACTATTCTGGGACCGAGCATTTTTGTTAAGTCAGCTTACTCTACTGAAAAGTACCAAAATGACCCTATTTAAGCTCAGCTTTAACCAATACTCAGCACATCGACATTCATGGATACAGTTATGAAAATAAACGAGGGTTTCTATGAAGAAAAGACAATGTGAAGGAAAAGAAAAACCTTTCAGACATCATCAGGGTGAAAGCAATCGTAGATTAAAATGTCTGGAAATCCGAAAGAGAACCAACCACAACTTCCAGTTATGTGTTCCCTATCCCAAAGGACATCATCATCATAACTTGACCACAGCCGAGAATCCATAAACATTTAAATAATGAGGTCTCAGGAGATCCAAAACTCCAAATATATCCATCAATGTGCCCTTGACTTGACATCATCCTGGCTATAATTGCGATATCCTTGGGAACCAAATAATGACAGGTAGCAAAAGCCATTTTTAACATTTGATTGGATGAATTGATTAGCTTCAAAGAGCTGTATATGGACATTCTGCTTTTCTGAACTCACTTGCTGTATACAATTTAACAAATCTGCACTTGATATTAAACCAGATATTGTAGTTTCAGTACATGTAATGGTATATCCTTCGAAGCCACTGTTAAAACAATCTACATATGATTTACAACCCAATAAACGCCAATTAAGTGCTTGTGCTCGTTGTATAAAGTTGTAATCAACTTTTTTTTTTCTATCATCATTATATATACACTATCATAGATAATAAAACAAAGGCTATTTACATAACGCCTTCTGTGCACTGCAAGTTCACAACATGCACGTACTGTATTAGTAAATAATTGTATCGCATTACTTAATGTTGGCTTAAATAATATTCTGAAAGGGTTTTTATTATAATGTTCAAACATGCCAGGTTAATACTTTACAAATATGGTTTATATACAGTATGTTTAGCAAATTAGTTTGGTTGTTAAAATGCATCAAACTCGCTGAATTGGCCTACAGACATGTCGTAAATCAAATATCACACATCGAACAGTAAATAACCTATAATTCGTAGAAAAATACTACTTAAAATCCTGTTTGCACCTATACAAAGCAAATAATTTTATCGAATTTTTTCGTGATAATTCCCTGCCATGGTACAATGTTTAACTTACCCCACTATAAGATTTTCTTTACAATGATATCGACTTTTAAGCTTGAACTATATTTGACAAATAATGGCGTCTAAACACTTCAATCATTTTGCTATCACCTATCTTGTGCGAAATCGTCACAGGGCCATTGATAGACAGGATATTGGCTTTATGTCAGGTTAAACACAAGAAACTCTTCAAATTGATGTACCGAATTTCAATATTTTTTTAGATAGCGTTTTGCCGCCAGCTTGTTAAAGATTGTGAAGCTCTCAAATATTAATTTTAAAACCCTTCAAAAAGATATCAGGTACATGCATGGTAAACTTATGTTCCACCTACCCAAAGGTTCAATTCAATTTAATTCAATTACATGTAGGTCTACTATTTTGGTTAGCTTTGCACAATAAATATAAATATCTCGCTAAATATGCTAGCGGAATTGATCTTAGATTGTATTTTAAAGGTAACAAACATGCAAGTAAATAAGCATTTTCAACATTTTCGTTTTCAATAGCCTACATTTCAAGTAAAATATTTACCACTGTTTTCAATGGATTTGATGGTAATTTTGCCTAATCCTGTTTTTCAAGCTAAATGTTGCAATCAGGAATCAGTATATTATCGCAAACTTGTTCAATTAATATCAATTGGGATTTAATTTCATAATACTCTCCAATTAAATTGTATTACCACGCTATTTGGCTACTGTCCAGCCATGTGAACTTCGATTGCCTCATTAAAAAGCCTATTCGAGTAGTTTCCACTTAATTTTACACTGCGGAATAATTCTTGGATAAAAGCGCCAAAAAATTGTCATCGATTTTTCCGAAATGCACATGTGAAATACAATTCAGTCCATAATGAGACCTCAAACTGGCTCGTTTATTGCAACCGAAATAGTTTCGATTTTGGTACATTAGGTAAAATAATAACCATTATCATCAAAACGAGATAACTTCACCATACAAAGTTATTCGACCATGAATGCTTTTCCACCAAGTGGAAAATTTCATTACCGTTTTATTTTCCATTCGTTCATGAATGAGTTTTGTGGAGATACGAAGAAGATGTATTGAATGTACAGCTAGGACAAGAACTTGGACAAAAGAACTGTTTCAAAAAATACAATCCTATTTTGGGAAATCTTACATTGTTAGGGCCATTTTATTCCAAATGTTTGATATAATTTCTAAACTTTGGGGTAATATGGAACAAATATGGTAGTGAATATTGACAACAAGTAGGAATTCAATAGAGGAATGGTACTTGCATGTGAATGGCAATTTTTCCACTTGTGTTTTCCATTTTTTCATAATATAGTGTGGCGATATAAATGGAAAAACTTGGGGAAATGGGATGAATTCCTAAACTGTTATCAAGCTTACAAAAAAAAAAAAAAACGTTACGAAAATGAAATTGAATTGGACCGAAATTTACATAAGCAGTGAAATGGACATTCTTAAAGTAATGAAAAACCCAACCACAACAGTTAATTTAAAATAAATTGCTGGGGAAAAAATCATATTATCATAACGGAATTGATCGTGCATGCCAAATGGTTTTCTGGGCGTTCTATTATGTTTTCAAGTTTGTACTCTACACTTGTACATATACAAGTAATGTAGATAAACTATACGTTGCAGAAAGTAATCTACTTTGGAGATGATAACAATAGTTGTTTTTAAATTAATTTTCTGAGCAATTTTAACGGTTCTAATTTAACTTTTATTTAACTTTCATTACAAATGAAGAAGTAAAAATAGTAAAAAGAGAAAGTTTACATTTGTTGGCTTTAGGAATGTAAACTATAAATATAAATACCTATATAGGTTCTCTAACTTCTCTTCCATCTGAAGGATAGTTGTGCATAATACTGCAAATTAAAATTTCTATATACATAATCATTGCAAACATGCGCGGCAACCACCCATTATGTTTAAAGTATTTGAGGCATTTTCATTTCCTCTTTAATTAAACGTAATAGTCTTGGTAATGCTCTAATATCTCAAAATGAGAACCGTGGAAGTAATAGCTTAAGTTGATTTACAAAACAAGTAAGTAACCCGTGTTCTTATCCCCATATTTCACGAAATGTATGTGACCTACACTACCATCGTGCCAAAACCCTCTTATTTAGACTCTTGTGTGATAAACTCTTATGAATGTAGTCTGAAAGCATAAATTTTGGATACACTTATGCTGATGTTTGAAATCTTTTGACAAATTCACGTCAACTATGCTATCGCAAATGACTTCTCAAAAGAAACCCACTTTTTTAAAAAGCTATACATGCAAGACTGATTTTGCATGCAATTACAGACTTAGGCGTATATCCAAAAGCAATTATTTTTTGGGAAAAATATTTCAAACAAACGCCGACATTGCTGCTACAAGTGCAATATGCATGTCTTTCATAAAACCCTTTGGAAAAACCAGAATCGATATTTTCCATGTTGAGCTACATGTATAAAGAAATGTATATGCACAGTTTTTCCAAAAATGAAGCATTCCTTTGCTTCACTGTAAGATTAGGATCAATTTCACCATTTTTAAACCCATGAAATCCTTGAAGTTGAAAAATTGAATATCTACATCCTGGATGTTTCCGGATTCAGAGAAAGCGTATATCGTGTAACACAAAAATAAAACATTGACACGGAAACATTGGAACAGGCAAACATGTCCATGCTGGGGCGATGCCCAAGCTATAAAAGGATGACCGTGAAACAAAGTTTAACTAAAATAACTTAATTCGCACTCACTGCACGCATGATGATGGCGCGAACAAGTCTCGACTTGTTCACCAAAATGGACCACCAAGTGAGTATCCATGTAGTGCAAGTGCCTGGGTATTTTTAAAAGTCCTGCAGAGGACTGGCACTTCTCCAGTCGTTATGTAAAACCAGCATCACTCACTAAATGCCACCTAGTTTAACCATAAAAATGAACGAAGATGTGCATGATGATGCAAGAAAACCTTGTCAACAAATGTTTTCTTCCATAAACATTTGCAAGGCACCTGTTAGCTGACATGATAAATACTTGGATTCAGTTTGAAACATCTGACTGCTATAATGCCGCACTTTTTAACCGTATCATAACCAAGGGACATTATAATTTAATCTGACTTTCAGCCCTTGATCTGTAAGCAATAGATGCTCCATTTTGCTATCAAAATACAACAAGAATACTGGAAATACAAGAATTACTGGACTTGATATTATCATTATTAGTTTGGCTCAAATATTATCCATCTTATCGTTTCCTATACACATTTTTCGACTAAATTATTGTGCTTGACACACATAATGAAAACAGGCTTTGCTTCAAATTGTCTGTTTGCCAGCTTTTTTACATTTTCATATTAACTTAATACCACGCTGTGCAGTCTTAAATTACAAATTTGGCAAGATTTTAAGTAAGCTCGAAACTTAATTTCTTATGTTGCTAATTTGCAAATGATGTTTCATTTATGGTAGCTAGGGCGTCCAACATGCTAGTGACCCATTAATCAAAATTAATCCTGAAATCGCGATAGGATGATAAATAAATTAGTTTTGCAGCAGCTGCATGCTGCAAGGTGTGCGATATGGGTTGTGGTGGGATTAACAACACATCATCATTTTAATCTGTTGCCTGCATGGAATGTAAAATGAAGCCTTGTGGAAAATCACGATATGGCAAGACCATAAACATCTAGCACGAAATGCAGTGGGAATGCAATAAACATATGGGTACGACATCATTGTAAAATCTGATATGTTTATGTGCGACAGTCAAAATGTTAATGAAAATTGCGTTTGGTCATATACAGTGTGAAGTAGAATGTACATAGGGATCCACGACGCCAGAAATAAATTATATGTGAGCCTTAAAGCTCTGACGCCAAATGTGTTATGTGGTATTATGTAAAAGAGCGTGATTGATGGGATGAATTTGCATATTCATGTGGTAGAAATTAATTAAAATGTACAAAAAGTGCTTTCATTTTCAAACCTTATAAGGTGATGCCATATACTGCACTTGTATATTGCTTAATTTCAATGTGCACAGTGCATGCCATGCACATCATGTTGCTTCTATCTAATTTCATATATCCACCATTTCTACGTCAATCACATAACCTTAGAATCACCTCCAACTTGTTTAAGAATCGCCCATAATTCCAACGAATCACACGAGTAGTTTCTGCCAACTCTTCTGGTTTTTCTAAATAAAAACAAAGACTTGTATACTTTATGTCCCTTTATGTCCTATTTGGCTTAAAAAACCGTTTGAAAACTTGGTGGTTTACCAAGAAGTTCTGGAATTTCTCTTTAAATTATTGCTGGAATACAAGAAGACTATTTGTATATTCTTTGAATAAAATCATTCAATGCTAAATAAAGCTTTAGAGGAAAAGAGTACAAGTATGGTAACCGTTAAGAAAAGATAAATGTAAGAGGTGAAAGGTATATTATAATCTTCTAATTTCTGTATCTAAAAACACTGTAATGTGAAATTAAGTTTTATTACCTTTTAGTTTATTTTTTTTTCCCGTGTATTTGGGTTAATATGTTACCACACACTATGTACAGTTATTTGTCCGGGATAATGCTAGCAGGGATATTACAGTTTAGGGTAAATTCTAACCAGGATTACCAACTACATGTATTTCAAAGCAATATATGGTAATATTTGTGCATCAAAAATTGTATAGGCTTAGCATTGAATTGCGTGTTTACATGAGTGTACATGTAACGCATTAATAAGTTTAATATTATACGGAGGACTTAATTATTATTTCAAACATGTTTTTGGTTCTACACAGCATATGAATTATAAGCGTCATCTGTCATCCTTAAACTGTGTTAAAATAATAATTTCACTTTCGATATCAGCTAACAAATGTGAGAACCCCTTTCATTCAGCCTCTCTTTGAATTATACTTTGCGGAAACATAAATAAATCCCACTGCTTAATTACTTGAAAATATCAGGTGTAGGCTTATGAATTATGAAAAGGTCAGCAAGTAAACATATCACCAAATTATACAATTATTGTCGTGCTTTGAATACCAGCCTCAAATGTGGGTGCAAGCATCACTAACTAAATTTGCAAAACATTATTCCGTATGTTTTGCAAGGGTCCAATTTGTTCTCTTCCCACTACAAATGTTAACCCACTATATTGGTCACCTAAATATTCACAGAAATGACCATGCTCAACAATTTTCTGGCAAAATATACATGTATAGGTGTGGTGATTTTGCTCATGATACATACGTTTCTTATCTTTATTTCCTGACATCAGTTTACGTGTTTGAAATAATAATGCCACCAATAATAATATCACCACAAATTTGAAACCAGTTATTTGATGAAAAACTAAGAAAAAATCTTATGTGTGTGTGTGTGTAGGGCTGAGTCGTTTCCATTGTATTATTCCCTTGAGACATCATCCTTGCATGGCTCCATGGCATTGGAATTAATCACATTATCCGAAATTTGTAGATGTCACATTTGACTTTAGCCAATTTTCTACTTGGATGCTTTAACAAAGTTTCTCTAGCAAAGAGGTATTTCCTTCTTGATTTTTCATATAAAAGTTAATTCTTTTAATTACACCCCCAAAGACCAAATAATGTTCCTTTTTTGCGTTGTTTGAATGTGGGGGCTACAGGGAATTGTGTACGTCTCGATGATTAATTTTCAGATTTCCTCCAGGTCTAGAGATTAACAACTTTTAATTAAGTTTGATGCAACCGCCAACACACTTTCGTCACGGTTTTAACGACAAAATGAGGTTGTTCCGAGCCACGGTTTTGATTGCAAGAGCACAGTTTCGTGCAAGCAACATCGAAATATAGCAAAGATTTGCTCACATTAATGCCACATAAGACGATCATAAATGGCGGAGATGGTGCGAAGAATACGTGAGTTTAGCACCGAAAATTGCCCAAATTATACGATGTAATAAAATAATGGAGACGTTAAATCGTGCTCCAACAACCGCTGTTTTCTCCGTACCCTCCCAAATTGTTTACCCAAATTATGTACAGGGTGATTTGGATCGTTTATATACTAGTCCTCTTAATTTATTACGAGGTCAGATGCCAATTATGACATGTTTACTGCAAACATCACAAAGCTTCCGCACTTAGCAATTGGAGCTTTGAGTGGCCAATAGCGTTAATATCAATTTTGGGTTACATAAAAGTTAACCAACTGTGTACCATGATTGCTTATCAGTAAAATGTCCAAAAAATGAATGCTTAAGAGGTAATTTAGTATGTTGATAAACTTGATAAATTAGAGAATTTAAAAGAAATATCATCGTTTGGAAAACATTCAATTAAGTTTAATGTCCTGTTTTCAACCCTAGATAAAAATATAGAAAAGTTATCTACACAAATACATGTAGGTCATTTTATTAACGTCAATTCTCCAATTTTAAACTTTAATTTGTTATTGAAGATAATAGAATAAGCTAAAAATTCTTTCCACATTTTAGTAGTTTTAAATGTCGAAATTTCGAATAAAATTGCAAAAACATGGTTGAACATTGTATACTTAATTATGACAAACCTGTATGCTGTATATAAACTACAGTGATTTTAAAAGGTAATTTGGTATTACCCTGAAGCCACGAAAATGTATTCCAAATATTAAAAAAATTGAGACGTCTTTTAAAAAGGTTTTATAGGTTCTATTTTAGGTCAAGGTAGCATTCTAATGATGAAAAACTCTTGTATGTCCTAATTAGGATTATGAATGTCAATACATATTAAAATTTCTAGTTTAAAAATTACTTTTAATGTTTAAAAACCAGACGAAATAAGGCTTTGAGAGCATTGTAGGCATCACCATCTCCATCAGATTCTCCCCAGAATTTAAAACAGTAGGAATTTGTTGTGATTTTAGAAGATTTGGCCTTTTTTCGATTTCTTTGTCAATAGAAATCTAACGAATTCAATGAAGAATTAAATTACTGGCTCAACTACTGTATTTAATAGTTTTCATCAAGTTATGTACATGATTTTACTGCATTGGAGTTCTACACTGTCATTGTGACTCAAATGGCAATTTCAGTTCAATGCTTAACCTTTGAACTCTTTCTAATTAACCTAATAGGACCTTCTAATCGCACATTTTCAGAAATATATACACTATTTAACATCATTTAATTTTTTGGCTTAAACGATTATGACATGAACTGTACATTGGTGCCAGTCACTGGATAAGTGATGCTTATTTTTAGTAAGTTTTAATGAATGATAAATCGCAATTCCTAATGATTTTCGTTTTTAATCACATCCTAAATAGACTTTCAGGCTAGCAGTGCACGAATGAAACCTAACATCACCCACAATACGCAAGCTGAGTAATTAGAAAAATAATTAAACGATGCAGCAAGTGCACTTTGGGCAACAATTATGATATTATTACGATAGAAGGGGCAGTATTTAAGTGGCGCCTAATTTACCCCTTGGAATTACATAAAGTAGTAGGATTGACAGAAGGGGCTATATCTCTTATATAATTATATCCGTTTCACAAGAGCCATGTGAATTACAAATTCATAATTTTATATATGGAATAAGATACTGTAGCTGTTGACCATAAGAAACTTTGTGTACAAATTGCCAATTGTTATATGTTAATCTGAAATAATAGTTCATAAATCGTTACTCATTTTTGTCCATCAATAATCATAGACACTCAAAAACCCTGTTTTTGCATTCAAAAAGGTCAGTTATTTTGGAACATGCTGTATAAAGGTGGTTGTCAGTAGTTCATTAGTCACGAAACGTGGGCGAGGGTCTATCCATCAGAAATGAAATAATATAAGAAGAGGTGAAAATTTCGCAATATACTATACATGGCGGTAAATAATAACTCAAAAACTGGTCGGATCCAGAATTTTATGTTTCTATATTCTGACAGAGAATATATGATAACCTGCTTCGTGTATGAATCATTTTGTTGATTTAATTTAATGGAGGAAAAAGTGAAGGGGGAAAACTTGCAAGGTGTATTAAAAAAACAACTTCTCCTTAAACATGTATCAAAACGACATGTCAACAGTTATCTATTTTCGACAGTTTTTCTGATAACTCTTCCCATGTGGTATTTGCAAACTGCATCGAACAGGAGTTGTCTTCAGATAGATCAGTATGTATAGTGCCATTCACAATTTGGTAAAATTGATCCCTACTGGATCTTATAATAATTAACACCCTATAGGATTTCCCAGTGCTTAATTAAGTCAAAATTGATTATCGTTATTCTAACCCAGTTTATTTATCACCCTATTTTCAGTGTTAATCAGTCTGAAATTTGAATTTGTATAAGGATTATATTGCATTAAACATCCGATGATTTTTGTCTTATTGCACAAATGAGAGCAAATACACTTGCATAAAGGCACCTTTGTCATAATTAATGATTGATGAAGAATCCTATTTCATAGATGTTTATACAAAGTGGCTCCTTGAGGACCAGGTCAAGACCCATATAGAAATAGAAATTAAATCATTTCTATTTATATTAAGGGCGTCTCAAAGATTTCAAAGGCGGAATAAAATTGTGGCATTTCAAGGCTTGATAGGGACAGATGTTGAAAAATGAACCTGATATACATGTTTACATGATGAGTGCATGATGACCTCAGCTTGGTAAAATACATGTAAATGTGCAGTGTAGGTTGAAGCAATTATATCAATAACTTTCCAAGTTTACCTAATTTTTCATAAAACGTGTGCATGAACACTGTGGTTTACCTTATAGTTTGAAATTTAAGTTTAAGCATATCAAAAACTCGTCCTGGAAAATTAAATGGATCAAGGGTAGTGACGTCACATTGGACAACAAAAAATTATGCTAGATGAGTACAGGTGGTATCAAAACACGAATAACAATTTCCCACGATAAGCCCCTGGAGGAGTAACATTTTCTCGAATTTCCCGGAACATAACCAAGATGTAGACACCATAATTGCTCTTGAAAATAATAAATTATAGTCTTCATAATCCAGGCATAGAAATGACTGATAGGGAAGAGTGGGACGTTCGAGGGCGCTGTGGTATTGCACAGTTGTGTGATTTGACCACTTATTTGTAGGATTTTAGCTGTACAGCACTCATGATGCTCATGAATAATGCGACTATTCAGCTGCTACCTTTAATAAATATTTTAATTTAAAAGAGAACTGTTGTTGCCTTTCATCCCTACTTTCTAACGCCTCTAAAGTACAGTATGCATTTAGTGAAATGAGAGTTCCATTTATGCAAATGAAGGTGTTTCATTTTTACGAGTCCCTAAAGTGGCATATGTGCACGAGCAGAAGCACATTGCTCTTTGCAACAACACTTTAATGTTAAAAGTGTGCTTTGCAATAATAGAAAGTGCATGTACTAGAAAATCAAGGACTTTGAATAGAAATTGAATTTTTTTTTTGTGAAATGATAAACAAATATGGGTATTATTGATTTTTTAAATTAAAAAATCCTGTAGTTGAAAAGCACATTTTTTTATATTTTTAGATCAGATACACGGGGTCCAGCATGAATCCAGCTCGTACCTTTGGTCCAGCAGTCATTACTGGCATTTGGGAACACCATTGGGTAAGTTTTTGTATAATTAAAGAAATAGAAGGAAGTCTAGGCCTGAAATTGCTTCTTGATTTTAGAATTCCTACTGCATTTCTAAGGATTAATGAAAACATTTTTTCTACACTTTTTATAGGTATATTGGCTAGGACCATGTCTGGGTGGAATTGCAGCTGGAGTTTTGTATCATTTCGTCTTCCAAGCTCCTGCTCTGAAAGTTAACACCGATGTCCCACTATTGGCCATCAACAGAAAAGACTTGGGGTTAAACGACAAGGACCCTAAGGAAGTTGTGGCAGACAGGACGACATCCATTTAAAAACAATTAGGGCAAACGACACATTTTTCATCATCTACAAACGAAAAGTTATGGGAGGAAGGTTATACATGTATATGTAACGAACAAGCCCATTTATGCATGAAGTTGCAATGTTCAGTTTGTTAGAGCTTGTGGGAGATTTTATCCACATAATGATTCTATGTGATTAAATAAAGCAATATGAAGTGATTTTTGTGATCTAAATTACTAAAAAATATTTTGAAAATTCATGTATTTTTGTAGAAAATTCTGAAACCATTACATGTAGCTGCTTCATGTGATAATTGGGATGGTAAACTCAAAAGGCTTGGTTCATGAAGAGTTTCTATATGGAGCGCCGTAGATTTTTCCTGTCGTTTTTATATTATATCAACCAGTAGATGGCGCTAGGTAGTGTCTGAATATGCAAAAATGACAGGTAAAATTCGAACGTTCCATTTGTGTTGCCTTCTAATTTTGGAATGAAGTCTTCAGAGCCTCGTAAGTTAATTGTACATTATATAACGATGTTGAAAAAGTGATACGGTTTTCATCTTCACTCGAGTGCCTAATTAATTAATTAATCTTGTATGATTCTTCAAAATATCATTCATTACGAGATATAATCAGATTTAATATATTATGTGTGTTTCATCTGACAACGTACACGTATGTTTAATCATGAAAAAAAAATTGGAATAGTGCTTTATAAACTTTCACCTGAATTTTAATCACAAAATATGCTCTCTTTGACGAACTTGGACGTTTGAAACTTAATTATAAAACTGACTGGTGGCATGGCATGGCATAATGTAATAGCACCTACTGTCTGCTGCTAAATATTTTACTGTTTGGGAATGGCAACGACTTGTAGTGATATTTTGCATTCGCAACATGATATTAAAGTAGCAGAGAAAGCCACTTATTTAATTTCCCAAAGGTGCATTGGTTGTTTTCTCTGCATTACACTTTTAAACTGCCATCTGGGTTTGTACACATGTGTCAAAAGTTCTAGACATGTTGCACTTGCTGTAAACTAGTCAATATATATGGGGTTAAACACGTCATTAAATCGATTGTAGGCTCCCTGAACTTTTTCATTCTTTTCATTGTCAGGCATAGCTTCTCATCTTCCATTCGTTTTACACTTTTTTAAAATCATTTAAAGAGAAAAATCACATAGGTTCATCATAGCTCTTTGTATTCTTAAGGGGGAGCCACATGAGGATTGCAATGCTGAAATTTTAATCAATGCAAGCATGTTTTTGCAGTAACTTAGGCCGTACAAGAACCCCTGAGTGACAAAACAAATTTTCAGGTGAAAAGTTTACAAAAGTATTATTGTATTATCAAAACTATTGTTTCAAGTAATTTGATTTGCACTTGGAAAATCTTAATGTTAGCTTCCTTCGAGTCAGCCCGAATTTAAGTCGAAGGATTTCCAACTTAGGCTAGACACTTAAGAAGTAAGGAATTTTCATTATTGATTTATCTTGAGATCTCGTTGAAACCAATGAAAAGGTTCACGCTTCTCTCAGGAGAATAATGTAGAGAAGAAAGCCAGAAACGAAGTAAAATCGAACAAATGTAGGTAATGAATAGTCTTTCAGTGGAATGTGTTCAATTTACTGATTCTTAACGTTTGTACCCGAGAGAACTTTACTACAAGTAATGAATGCAGCCTACTGGGAAAACTAAAATTTTCGAAAGTAGTGCGCAACTTTAAATTTTATCTTCTTTGCCGTTATTTTTCTACTTAAATTTTCCGAAATCAGAAAAAAAATAGGCCTACTCCAATGACCACCTACTTGTTGCAGAATTATCACCGACATTGATTTTTAATACCATAGTTGTGTACTAATTTTAATGTAAACAAGTTAAAAATTGAAACATCTTGTTGAAGATTCTGCTGTTGTATCGATGGACATTTTTTAACACGAAATATTTATAATACTGATTTGAAATAGAATTTAGGTCATTTATAATATTCATTAACACGAGAGTATCACGCTAATATGTCATGCTTTTACAATTTTGAATTTTGTGCAAGTGGAAACTGTATAATGATGTTTGTAATATTCAGATTTGAATATCAGAATTAAAAAAAAATAACTTTACGAGAATTTGATATTGAATATAAAATGAAAATATATGTATATCAGGATTTATCTAGAAGTAGGTTCGGCATTAGTATAATTTTTATTTTCTTAATGACAGGTGAGGGCGAATCCGATTCAAACAAATGATCTTCATATATTCATCGACGATTTGCACCCCCGGGCATCGGCACGTTTGTACAAATTTCCTAGATCTCTACTAACTTTGAAATATCTACATTTCTTTATTGACTAAGAATTTTTAGACTGAGGTTTTGGTTTCCGATGATCGCATGCGTCAGAATATTTAAAATCTCAGCGAGAATTAAAGTTGGTTGCCATAAGCAACGATGTTCCCTAGATGATAAGGTTCATTTGGGTCAGTAATGGAAATAATGTTCCTTCCCCTATTCTTCAATCTCATCTCTTTCAACAAAACGCTACATGCACTCTATTGTCCTCGGCTTTTCAAGTGTAGGGTCTTAGTTTCAGGCTCATTAAACAATACACATATTCACTGGGCCGAATATATACTCTACTTACATTATTCAGGGTTTCTTATTAGTGACGTTAAAAAAATAGAAATCCTGTATTATGTTTGAGGATTAATATTTTGCACAAATACACGAATTGGGGATTATCAGGCAAACACATTTGAACGTTGCCTAGCACTAAATTTGTAGCGAGCTATTGTAATCGGGAGTTATTCATATTTAAACAATTAATTATAAAGCAATGCAGTCCAGTTATGCAATTGTGATTTTTTTATTGAAAAAATAAGTAGAGTACACATTTATGCAAAAACAAAAACAAAAAAATCCTGGAGCTGTACAATATCCATTTCCTGTAAATTGGTAAACAATAAATATCAAGAACTAAAGCAATGTCTATTTTAAAACCATTCCACATTTTTACTAAATAGTTGTATTCCAATAATGCATCAAAAATAATGAAATTAAAAATCAATATTCATTTAATATTTTTGAAACAATCTTAACGACTACATAATACCGGTTTTTCTTTGCAAATTGTTTAGGAACACACTTACTCATCCCCCTAATTTGCGGTGGAATGGAGACATGATAAACCAAAATATTTAAAGTTAATTTACAATTAAAACGCAAATTTAGACGTAACCAGGAGGATTATTAAATTTGCAGTGACCCCAAGGTGCAGGCTCTGATCCTCTCGACAAGGCACTTGCACGTGTGAATACGATTCGTAATAAATTCTCGTAGATATATACCTAAATAGTAAAAAAAATATATTGTAACATCAGTCTTCTACACATACAAGGAAAAAAATAGCAATAAATTTTAAAAAAAGATGGTACTTGCAATTATAGTCACCAAAAAATCTTTATTATTAACACCATTCTCTAATGTCTCAATGCTGCCAGTCTGAAATTTAGAAGAATATCCGTACTTAAAAATTAAACAAGAAGGGGAAACACGCGTACAAAGCGTTAGTTTTACGTATTTCAACGGCATACCTTCTCTGAAGTTGTTCCTCTTCGCCCATACTCCTTTCCGAAGAAGCACCAATCTTCGATGCAGCGGGATTGGCATCGGCCAGTTGGTCCATTATCTCTAATCCATTTTCCTCTGCCACCTTTTGAATGAGAAGGTCAACTTGATCTTGCGGCGTGGTGAGAGTGGTTGCCGTTCCCATCGCATCTTCAACAACCTAAATTGATAAAAAATAACATTTCCTTAGCGAAAAACCGAATTCAATATCGAATTAATAGAGCTCGTATACTTACCGAAGTTCGTACATCTAAATCTTCAAACTGGCTTTCGAATTTCTCCATAACTGCAGATATCTAATATAAAAACTGTCAATAAAATAGGCACTTGATACGGTGAAAATGTCTCCTCAAATACACCGAATACCTTTTCTAGATCCATTGATTTTAAGGCTTTGTCTAGCGCTTTTACGACACTTCCCATACTTTTTGTAACCTAACAGGTGAGAAAAAAAAGCAATTACGGTTAATTCCAACTCATAATTACGACTTATTGAAACAAAACAAAACCTACCCCCTTCATAGTCACAGCTGTTTGAACTTTGGACGAAACTGCATCGACCTTCGAAGCCATTCGTAAATACCCGAGGCTTTCGTTCTTCTTTCGAATCGTGTTTTCCGCATAGATTTTCGCTCCTTCGATGTTTCCTTGTTGAAGAGCCTGAAATATAAGAAAACCTTATAACGAGCCGTCACCAAATAGCTACCGAACGTATTTGAATTTTGCGTGTTTCAATACCTTCTTAACTTTAGACTGCTGCACCCCTTGATCCTTTTCTGCTTTTTTTGCTAGTCTCTCCAACTGCTTCGCGCAAAACTATACCACAATTAAGAATTTTTATTAGTACATGAATTTATAGAAACACCCATTTTTCAAAATCTGAACATGTTATACCTTTAACTGAAACATTGCCTCTGAAAATAAATAAAATGCATTAATGTAATGGGTACTAATGAGGGAGGATAACTAGCTAATGATGCAATTTTGACCAGCTAATTTTGCTGAAGTGAATGGCAAATGTCACTACACTGTACTACACATTAGACTGCTATATTTGGCCCTATCTGTCTCCAAGTTTATAAAAGAAAATAGGTATGAAATCATTGATTTAACAGCACCAGTTTCAAATAATCTGATGAATGTTATGTCATATACTTGTAGGCCTATGTTGTATTTTCTGAAGTGCACTGCTATAGTTACAAACACGCAATACACATTCGAAATGTATGAAATTAAAGAAGGGCATAAGGGTAAGGATTTCACTCACCGTCCATCTTCAAACTGTTATTGAAAAATAACAAAATATATTGTAATTACTACTAGGATATAAAGACAGCACACAGTCACAACTTCTCGAATCACACCCAAAAAAATATGCGAAATGCGTCATATCCGGCACATGCTCGAGTTTAAAAATGGCGCTTTCCGGTGTGAGGTTATTGTCGGAATCTCCGTGTTCTAGGCAATTTTACAAAAAATTGGTTAGCCTGAATTCTAAAATTAGTAAATACAGTGGTAGAATAGATCTCAGGGCACCTGTGTATATGAATTTTAGGCGAAATGTGTCTACACGAAGCCAGAATCCGCATGAATACTGTGTGGAAATGGTCAGGTAATGCATAGCGTACAAGTTGATGTAGTGTTAGTAGTACTGTATTCGGTGATTTGTATGCTTTGTGTTGATTTGAACCATACGAACTTTGTGTTTAATCGCGAATCACTCACCCCCGTACCACAGTTGCTAAAATTGTTTATCTTGAGATAACGTTGCGGTTCAAGTCCTGGAATTTGTATGCAAAATTGGTCTACTTGAGAAGCAGCTCGATCTCAAGCAGCGCCATTTGTGCAACTGTGGTACGGGTTCAGTGTTTGATACCCTAGTTGGTTTTAAAACATAAGCATAACCGTGAGATATGAGAATGCATGTAGGGGACTATACTGTACGTACTACCTGGCATGTGTATCAAATGCTGACCAATGTGATATAAACTTGTGATATTTCTTGTCCTAACCTAGCTGTTTTTCCCTCTTAGACGGTACGATTATGAAGCATTTCTTTGCACACTTCTATTACCTCAGGACATTCGAGCTGCGGCATTTGTAGTCAGAGCCTTCAACGTAGAAATTGCTCAAGTAATGATTTTTATCGTATTTTTCTAACCCGAATTCACATGGTGACGTTATAATTGCAATTGCATACTTGGTTTCTTCTAGGTTAGAGATATGATTAGCGAAAGGAAAATTGGTGAAATGAGGATGCAGTTCTGGAAGGATGCTATCGATAAAACATTCGCAGTTGGTACTTTAGCAGGCATTACCTTGTTTTGTAATAATCCCCATTTTGATTAAAATTTATTTTCTATTCCGTAATTAAGGGTAATCCTCCGCATCAGCCGGTAACTTTGGAGTTAGATAAGGTAGATCTTGGGTTAATTTTTAATGTGGAGTTTGACTAAATTCGATAATTCATATAATGTCAAGAACATGTACGATTTGCATCTTTATTGTCAAGCAAAGGTACTACAATCAAAGCGATTATCAAAGCATTGGCTTCGGCGCATGATCGACAGCAGAGTAATTCTAACGTTTTTTGTTAAATCAATCGTATTTGGGAAGAAATCGGCTTTTGCGAAATGCATCGCTTCATTGTTTCTTTTAGAAAGAATACCTCTCGGACAAGCCATTCGATAATATTCACGAACTAGAAGAATATTCCGAAAAAACGATTTCTTCCGTCTATTACCTTATTTTGGAAAGCATGGGTGAATATAATAATAATCTCGTGTTTTTTTTTAGATTTTGGCTATTGCGTAACGAGTAAATTCAGATTTTTAATCCTAGACTCTAAAAATATTCAGGCTGATCATGCGGCAAGCCACCTGGGCAAAGCTCAGGGTATCACAAACTTGATCCGCAGCGTTCCATTTAATGCTAAAAACCAAAGGATTTACTTACCCAGCGAGCTCATGATAAAGGCAAGCGCAAACACGCGATTACCTTTTATAGTAAAATATATTACTTATGCCGTTACACAAGTTTTTTATCAAAAATTTAGTACGATTTATCTCAAGAAGACCTATTAAGGGGCCGTAAAGAGTCTTCTTTCAGGGATCTCGTTTACGAAGTTTCAACAGCGGCACATCAGCATTTAGAAAAAGCAGAAACGTTGAAGCAGAATCTTCCGAAGGATTCGATCGTCTTGTTTTTGCCATCGGTAGGATGTCCTTTTTTAAATTAACGGAGTTTAAGAGCACGAAAACTTCACAATGAGCTATAGCCAAGCATTTATTTTGCAGCTATGTTTGCAGACCTATCTCAAATCCCTAGAAAAACACGATTTCGACGTGTTTCATCCAAAACTTCAACGACGAAGTGCGTGGCTACCGTTTCAATTATGGTTAAGAAAGGTTAGAAATAATTAAGTCGATTAAAGTATTTTAATATAGCAATGTCTAGACGCCAATAAATCAACAGTCTTTCATCTTAATGCTTTTTTTATTGTAGCACAATACATGCATATGATTACACTTTAAGATTTCAGAATATTTCTACTTGCCCTCGCCGAGCAGACGAAAAATAACTTTTTTTTTTTTTTGAATGACCATGAGATTTTCTATAAATTTCTTCAGTCAATTTAAGTTAAGTTCACTGCATTTTAGCTGCATTTGAAGAAAGGTTCTAAAGTTCCAGTCCGATTCATTTTTAGTGTTTTAGATAAATCCACATCGAGCAATCAACACACTTCTTGAATACCCTGATCGACAAATGAAGCTATGGTTTGGTCAAGCATGATAAGTTATTTAATTAATTTTATTGCGTTCTACTCATTGTTAATATCTTAAATTATGCTGATTGTGTTGCTACTTAAACTGTTGCTGTTATTAACTAGATGTGTATTTTACATACTTACATTTATGTAGAGGTTATAATCGATGATTAGCTTAACCTCAGTATAACCTGGCTGCCAATGTCAGCAAAACGTTTGATATTATAATTGTAATGATTTTTGTATAAATGTGTCTCCGTTATTTATTGTGGCATCTTTGTGCACGTATTAGACCTCTGCTATCGGTTTTGTCTTGTACGTTTTATTGAATAAATTTTAACTCGCTGACCAAATAAATTTATTCGAGTATTTAAAGGGTGGTTTTCGTAATTATGAATAGTTTCAGAATGCCCGGCAATAGTCCAATGGCCCATTCAATAGAGTCATCTTAGGTAATTAAGCTTTAAGCAAAAGCGCCCTTACTAAAGCAATTGTAATTTTGAGATTGTAATGTGCTTTCAGGGGCTTTTGTAGCTTTTTATTCCCATAATGCATTGCTTTAAAACAAAACTGCATATCTGCCTAAGGAAAGCCATGGGAAAGCTAATGTCTGCTTAAGCCTCTTGACGCCATCTATTGATTGAAAAATAAACTAGAAATTGCATTAAATGCAAATTGAATTGCTTTATAACTTAAGAAATAATGCGTATATAGTCGCGTTTTTTACCTTTTTTTGATCGAGAGGACGTCGTCTTTCATATTCGACAATAAAAAAAACGGAATTTTAAAACTCTGTGCACTTCTAAAATCTGAAAAATCAATGAAAAAAATATTGCTTTTTTATTGCAGATTCTGAAGGTAGACACTTTATTAGTAAAAAATTCTGAAATCAAGCGATAATTAACGGAGATATAGCAGTTTTTAGCTAAATTTGAAATGTGGCGCCCTCTGGTTAATGACTGAGATATGACAATATGTAAAATATGCTATATCTCCGTTATTTATGGCCCGATTTTTATGAAATTTGTTCTGGTGTACTCAGAATAATGTTTGCTTTCTTATTGCGCAGTCAAAATTAAAAAGGTCGAATTTTGTTTAATTTTCGATAAATAAAAATCGAGTTTTTAACTTTTCGAAACTTTTACGTCACAATATTAAAGTGGACACTATTCTGAGTATTACAAGAAAAAATTCATGAAAATCGAACAGGAAATAACGGAGATATAGCGATTTTTAACTTTGTTACCCAAAGTGCCAGGGCTATTGAAAAAAGCAATAAAAACACAAAAATCGCTTATTATTTCACATTCTGAAACTAAGCACTATTCTGAGTATCTAACCGAAAAAAAAACACGAAAATCTAGCAGCAAATAATGGAGATATAGCCCATTTTAGCAGCAAATAACACCTGACAGACATTATGGATTTTCCCCATAAATTTTTCACTTAAAATTAC
>JAQGCC010000504.1:0-35559 GCA_034698905.1 Xestoiulus laeticollis
ATTCCAAAGGTTTTAATTCGTGATAATGACTGTAATTAAATTATCTAAAGTTAATTTACTTTCGCAATCGAATTCTTTACTAATTAATTTTCATTCGATCAATTTTTTTTTCATAATTTCGCAGTTTTACAAGGTGTGTTAGTGCCGCGAAAGACCTATTAAAGTTTGTATATATATTTATTGTTATTTATCACTTATTATTATTTTGTTTTTACTAGGATTTTATTTATTTATTTATAAGTTTTATAATCATGTTTTTAAGCATTTTGGTTTGTCAGCGTGACTACTAGGTCACATATTCGGCCAATCGAGGTCCAATACTGTGTGCTACTTGTGATAGCATCCTATAAACGACAAACAGTGAATTTCAAATATCAAAAAGTGTTAAATCTTCATTAAAAATGTGTAATCTTGCTTAAGAGCTATTTCTTGATATGATCACTGACCACTACAATTCGTTTGATCAATTTTGCATATGTTCTATAGCTGCTCTCGTTAGTATACTGCGTATAATACATCTCAGGACCATTTCAAGTTTTTTTTCTGTTTCTCTTAAAACGAGTTTTTAGATTCCTTTATTTGTTGCCGTTAGGTGGATTCTTTTTTTCTGGTAGTTTCTTAACGTTAGATATATTATATCTAGTCTATATATATATATAGTTCAATCAATACCTTCCTAGAAGTCTACGGGAGTTGTGGTTGGATAAGCAAACTAGAAAGAGACGCTGGATGCTGCATGCGTGTGTATTGTATATACTGTATATAGATGTGTATACTATATAGTGCACTGTTCCCCCTGTTGCATTGTTCGCGTATACGAAGCAGCTAGTGTCGTTCAGTCGTCCTATATACTGGATTTTCCATCGCCGGTGGTTGCAACAGTTAGCCGCCTTCATCGTCATCGTTTCAGCCTGTTTTATTTTCCATCTTAATGTACCATATTCCACGCTCTTTCGTTTCCATATGCCATTCATTGTACGCTTGTAGCGAAACCATTTCAGAGGAAATAGTTATCTTTTACGGTTGAAATATGTGAGTAGTGCGTCGTTATTATAACAGCATCTTTATTGTGTGATTGGTGTGTTCCTTATCTTGATTTCTGTTGACGGAGGTAAGCCATTTCTTCTGCTATTTACTGATTTTTGTCCAAGCCTTATAACGCACAACGGATATATTTTTGCAGTAGTGCATCACAAATTAAAAATATGATGTTCAAATCACTCCTGGCGTTAGGCATAACGGTCATGTGATTAAAGAGGGTTATAGGTCCCTTTGTGATACTCGATACTGATATTGAGATGCATGAGGAATAATAATCCCTTCCCTCACATAGGTTTTTTTTAGGAAAGATGAATTGATTTTGTGAGGAAAATGGTTTCATGATCTTTTGGGTAAATATATGACAAGGTTCTCTTTACTACAAAAAGCAAATAAAAGTGATATGTTTGGTAATCCTATAAAAGATTTTTTTATATATGCAAAAATGCTGAATTTCAGTATGCTTCCTGCTGATGCATTTTACGAATAAAGATGGTATTTTTTGTAGACAACTTCACATCAGATGCATTGGAAATGCATCGGTATAGGAAAATCGTTGAAAAACGTATGTTGTTTCAGAAAATAAAAATTATTGAAACGTTCCCTAGCATATTTTACACAGAACTGAAATATTGGAGCGTGGTTAGTTAATAATATTGAAATAAAATTCAAGCTGCGTATGAGATGGTATAATTCCCAATAAAGAGCATTTTATAATAATTTATTATATTTTTGTTTATTCTTTTTTTTTAACAATGCACATATTTTTGTTTCTAAAATAATGCAAGATGTAATTTAGAAATCCACTTAGTGTTATTAGAATATATTGATAGCTGTAGCTCATTTCATTAAAATTCAGGATAACCAGAAAATATTTCAACAAATTGTGAATCTCGTAGTATTTGCTGTATACATTAGGCTAAAACCATTGCACAAAAACTCGATATTTTCCATTAGTTACAATACCTTTTAATATCGGAAAACCTCCTTGGCTTGATCAATATTTTCTTTTTTGTAATATTACTTGCATTTACAACGTTACGAGCTAATAAGTACATATTCCAAAGCTGCGAATTCAGAATTACAACATCAGGTTTATTAAGCTTCGGTGTTGTTTCATGTCTAATCCTACAAGTATTTTGTAATTTTGAAAGTTTTGCCGACATTAGTATTGATCCGGAACGCAAAGAGTCTTACTTCAACGAATAGAAATTAAGACTGTAGTTTTAAAAAACCAGTTTATTTGTTAGTCCTTGTAATTTAGTTTCAACTTCGTCTAGTGTTTCTTTACAGTAAAGGTCCTAATTCATTTTCGCTGAGTGGTGTAATTATCAGGCGTTTATCAAATTTGCCTGTATCTTCATTAAAGTATTCTCTCAGGCATTATATCAGGGCCTTTGGGGGCTAGCCATTCTTTCTCGCTTCAATGTGAAACTTGTTTGGTGAAACTGAAATCCGGTATTTTTTCCCTACTTGCTTTGTGATCGTGTTAACAATATTTGACGTCTTTCGTTTTAAACTAGGAAATTACCTATCCAATTATTTTTATTATTTTTTAAAGTCTTAAGTGCACTACTTTCATTATACACGCTTGTGTTGTTATTGGTTGTCTGGTTTATAATTGCATATTCGTTGTATAAGTACTTTTTTCAGTGGTCAAATTATAAATATCTCACATAGAGTGCTACAATGAATTTATTTCAAATATTTCAACTGAATATTTTCAGGATGCTGATTGTTTTGTGATATATACATTTTCACGCAATTATTATGTTAACCCCTGCAGTTCCTGATAAAGTGCAACTGTTATAAGTGCAGAACTGAACATAGAAAGATCATGTCACCATTTATAAAGGAAAACTTTAAAATAGCATAGCATATCATATACATGTACATGTAGGGTCTTCACCAACAAAAATGTATATCGACAACGTTTAAATAAATTCAATAATGAATTTAAAAAAACTCGAACTTAACTAAATTTAGTGCAATCGATACCATGTATGCCATTGAATGGCATAGAATTTTATTATAAGGTTGGGTGATATTTTTGCAAAATTTGCAAACTCATGTTGACATCTGTACTTCGAAGATTTTCAACTTTAAACAAGACGCTTTACTTAATCTTAATGGGTTAAACAAGATGCATTACTACATCTTAATGGGTGGATTCATTTATTTTATGATAAATAGTTTTAAAATAGATATGATCTAGATAATGCAATATTTATATTCATGAACGTGGTATATCAATATCATAAAATAAACTAGTTCCTGTTATGTTGAATTAATGCTCCTTGTTTTAAGCTCATATTGGTCGAAACAATCTGAATAGCAGTAATTTTGTTAAAAAATTGTTTAAAGATAATGAGTTTAGTGAAGCCCAATGCTTTGCACATTGTGGATATTAGATATTTGGATGTTATAGAGTCTAAGTACAATTGTATTGGATGTTTGAATATCTGGAAATTTTTTTCATAAAATTCTGAAATTGAATTGTCTTATGAGCTGCTATTCACCCAAGATGCTAGCGTCATTGGTGAAATAGATGCTATATTCTTAAATCCTAATTATGTTTTCCAACGATTATTATAATAAATAGCGGCTATAGGCAACATTTTTACATAAAATTCTGAAATTGAATTGTCTTATGAGCTGCTATTCACCGAAGATGCTAGCGTCATTGGTGAAATAAATGCTATATTCTTAAATCCTAATTATGTTTTCCAAAGATTATTATAATAAATAGCGGCTATAGGCAATATTTGGATCTTATTGAAATCTGTTGACCCTTTTTGAAACTTATATAATTGAACCCACTTTTAGCGCATCCTATAATTAGTGCCTATAATTATCACATCGCCTATGAGCTCTTTGTCCTTTTATGGCCCATTGTGAACCCACGAGGGAATAGCAAAGGTAAGGTATATTGAGCGCCCATCTTAGATGATGAAATGAAAGGTAAAGCAGCTTTCCTTTGTTTTGCAATTCAGGTTCCTTTCTTCTTGCGCATGAGTGGAAATTGATCCCTTAGGGGCATTCCTTTATTACGTGCAACAGTTTCCGCTTTTACGACACTTTATTTTAAGGTACGTGTACTGCAAACTGTACTCATGGCTATATCTGGATTTTTAATCAATGATGAAGGAATTGATGTAGGCGTAGTAGACCAACTGTGCGCTTTTGTTTCTTTTGCTACGAGCTGCAAATTGAATTTTAGGTTGTATTTTTGTTTTCTTAAGGCAACACAAGTTGATCTGAGAAATAAAATAAAAAAAATTCGATGTTGATCTATCGATTTTGTTTTATAACTGGTTTATGGATCTTAGACGTTTAGATCTACTAAGATTGGATAAGTCTTGCTGGTTCATGAGACAGGTTTAAACAATGATTTTTCAAGGTGTGGGCATCAGAGTATATGTACATTATAAATAATTTCACTTAATAATTTTAATTTTGTGATATAAACGATGGCTGCGACTATTTATGGACATCGTAAAGACAAACATAAATAACGTACTGTTCCGGTTACCATAACTACAAGTTTTAATCTTGAAACTCAAACTTTATTTCACATCCTATTCATCAGACTTATAAAACATTTTGCAGAAGAAATGAATCTATTTCAATTTCCTGTTTTATTTCAGCCGACCTTCTTATTTCGTATGTAGTTAAGGTATTGAAGATTAACTCGGTCTCCTGGCTTATTCTTATAGCTAAACATTTAACCTTTTTTGAAATTGAATTTCAGTTTAAGGATGAAAAGAAAATATCCAAAAAATTAAAATTTTAAAGAATGTTTCGAGCAGACTAAAGCTGGAAATTTGTTTACCAAACAGTTATCGTTTGGTAAATTGGTCAATTGTGATCTTAAAATATCCAGTATGCTCATTACACAGTAATAAGTACGATTATATTTTTACATTTTTTTTTGTCTAAAACAATATAAGCTTACACGGACTTGAAGTGTCTTTTTTGTGGCTGCAGCTGTGCATAAAGTATTAATTTATGATCATATACATGTAGTTTCCTCATTTTTACTCTTGTATTCTACACTCTCTAATTTGCATATTTTTATCTTAATTTGGCACTTGTTTTAGAATATGGGTGTGGTGTGGTCATTTGTCGTGAAATCCTTATTCTTCCCCTGGGAATTAACTTTAAAGTTTTAAAAGTGAATATGCCATGCTCAATGACCGTATACGTTTTTTTTGCTTAATTAAAAATGCAATGAAATGTTTGATTCCATTGCAATTATTCTCAGAAAGCCTCTCTGGTGTCCAGATCTCTATATGTTAGCTTTTTTTTGTTGTTGCTGCATCAATGTAATGTCATTGTATGATAAGTATGACACCCTAATTGGGCTAGTGCTATAAACAAGATATTTTTCGTGTCGACCTATATAACAGTTGACGTTTATTGGCACCGTTCCCTTTCGATGGATAACTTGTCCTCATCTAGATGAATGATATGAAATATCATAATTACAGTCATTATTATAATTGAACTCGTTGAATATTAGTATTATTATTTTCAGAACTATTTTCGCTCTTTAGTGTTCCACTAATAAATTAATGAAGGATCGATGACTTATTGAAAGCAGATTTCGATCACAAAGGCTAATCTGTGCCTTTAAATAATTATGGCTGTTTGTTTTATCCTGGAAAATGTTTTCTCGTTAGCCCATATGGCAATCATTAGCATTATTCATTGTGCGTTACAGATGCCTATTTGTCAATTCTGTATTACAAGTGGAAACCTGATCACATATTTATTTTTTGAGCTATATTTCCACATCTTTATCTGGTAAGCCTAATGTATTGGTTTGTTTCTTCTACTAGCATACACTGAGAATTTTGTGTACTGAATTTTATATGTACTGGATACTAAATTCAACGCATACGGTACATGTATATATACATTCGAGAAATGTTTGACCTTAGTCATTTACATGTATGTGTGTCTAGTTTCACAATTTTTAAACTTAAAGGGTTTCAGTTTTCTTACTGTTTTATCCTAAGCTTCACTCTCATAATTTTTGTACATGCATATATCATAACTTTTTATTGAGTTTTATTAACGGTTTTTTTCTGTGTGCATGATCATCGGAAATATTAATAAATTTGAATTTAGAATAAAATTTCGCATAATGGGTATACGTAATACGTACGTTGCTATTATAGATCAGAGGTATTTAGCCTTATTAAGCCACGGACCACATTACATTATTAGAATTAAATAGCGGGCCAAAAACCCCAATCAAAATCAAAATATCAAAGTTATCATGTACTGCATGCCTATAGCCGTAATTAATTGTAAATATATAATAAGGGTTGCATATTTTTCGATATGTCCGTTGGCTAAATATGTCCCGCGGGCCACGGGTCGAACACCCCTTTCATAGATCAATGTCCAGTTTTAATTAAGTTTCCTGTATAAAATCTTTACGCACCGCCTGTAGCCTCCGAGCAACAATTTTCACATGGGTGGCACATGTAGTATTTTAGATAATCAGGGGGGTGAGGCAAATGTTGTTAGAGTAAAATCTGAATAGATTGGACCTTAAATTTTGATACGACCACTAATCCCAACCTATTGACTGTTAGCGTTCGGTTAATAGCAGCCAATGCACCCTGCCACAAAATAGGCGAGCAACCACGCATAAGACGTAAGTTGGCAATGTTTGCTCACGCATAGGGATATTACCTCCGAATTCAACGTAACAAAACGAATTGCATTTCTAGACGGGTAGATGATACCATGCTATTGCACTCCAATTGCCTATAAGCCACAAGATGTGCCCATTTAAAAACATCGGATCCTGCATGTTGTTTCCTTTTTTTAGCGCATTTTTTTTTCGATTTTCTTATTTTACAAAGGACATTGACCAACAATGAATGACTCTTCATTGCTCGTCTCCCCTCACGCGTGTATTGGTCAAAATATCGCCGAATTTTTCTTTTGAAATCCACGAGGAAATTGAGCTTGGATTCCCATCTCGCATCACTGGCTTTACTTTTATGTATTCACTTTAACTTATGAAATCCTGCTCATGGAAGTGTACTGTGATCGATCTTATGTCTTTATTTTGAGTATGACCAGATGTTCTTGAAATGATTCCAACCACATTTCACTAAGCTGGAGTTTTGCCTTTATCAAAACCCAGATCAATCTTTGCTGAATTTAGCCTGACAGGGTATGGTTCTACGTGTATATTGCGCCATTCTGTAAAATACTTTTAGTAAACTAAATTATTCTCTTCTTCATGAAGCTATCTCAACAAAAAAAAATAGTGAGTGCCCTTCATTTTAATACGCTTATTATAAATTAACATGTTTTTAAACTGGCTTTATTTGCGTTTAGAATATGTTGTTAATGGAAGTGCGTTGGAGAGATGATGGAAACGTTGTAGTCATTGAAATACATTATTCATAAGTTAAAAACATAACATCTGGATTTGTGCCCTTGGTTCTCACACAATATGGAGGCTACGTTTATCTCCAATTATGTAATCGAACTCTTGCGTTTTATGTTAATTATACCCTCGTGCAGACGAGGCCTGAATCCCCCTCGGTTTAAATTTTAGTTTATTCAATTAATTTATTTGTGAATTTTGTATACGTACGCTTTAGGCATCATGTTGCCGCCAATATGTACTGTATATCAACACATTTTCGTTTTTAAAAGTGAAATGGACGAGCTGATGCATTTGATATTAAATATTAATAAGCCGAATGAGATCAATAGTGTTGTGTTTCCAGAGTAGAATTACAGAGGAGGGCTGTTGTACGTATTTCGGAATAAGGCTTGTGTAATGAATACAAAAATCGTTTTTTTTTTCTCCTTTTTCCATCGCCCACCATTTTTTCCCCAACCGTACATGTACATGCACTGCGTGTCATACGTAATGATCTGCCGTTCAATCACAATATGCAATGTAAATTGGAGATACATTTATATAGTGACATTTTTCTAATACACGTGCAAGTTGAATGGATATGCATCGATTAATATTTGACTATCGTCATTACAAGGATATAAAGGTATACGCGAGCTATATGACAGAAAAATATACATTCAGCAATTATTGTAATTGGATTTTATTATTAGAGCGCATTTCCCTCGTCATCTTATTTTAGTGACTATATAGACAAAAAGTATGCCTGTTAATATTTGTGTGTACTGAACAAGCGAGCCAATTAAGACTGGGAGATAAACACGGGCTCATGTGCCAATACTGTCTTTCCTCGGTTAAAACAAAATGTACTATAAATAAACTGGAACTGTCGCATTGAAGCTGACATTTTTATAACCCATAAGCCAACAATTATTACCTGTATGCACCTACTGTAGTTAGTGGCACCTAATGTCAACTAAAGTCAACAGTTGGACGTGTTATTTAAAAGGAATATAATTAGAAATATGGACATGAGTACCCTCGTATGGTCATAATAATAGCCCTGTTTTATTTGAATGCAGTCGTTGTAAAATTAACAAGTGGTGCATTTTATAGCGAGATTATGCTACAAGTGGAAAATTTCAAGATCTTTTATTTGAACGAAATTCCATAAAATGTGCATGATGACTGGTTAAATTTGTGCATTATAAATGGCTAGAGGGATGTCCAGTACATTAATTGGTACTTTGGTTGTCTGCAAAGTGTTGGAATAATTGGCTAAACTGGCTATTTCATTTGAGAAAATAACTTCATTGAGGACAATTATCTTAATTATTTCATGCTTGGTAATATTGAAAACCATGGCAATTTTCTTGATGTTTATGTGATGTTTTATGTGATTTCACCTCTAATTCATAGCAGTTATCTTTTGTTTAATATAGACCTAATGTAGTTATCGTGTTATAATATATACAAGTATGCATGTTTTCCATGCATGTACAAGCATATATTGTCACTTTTGTTTGAAATGCTTTGTCAATCTACTGAATATACAAGTGATTATATTTTCCAAGACAAATTACTCAAAAATATATCGATCAGTTAGTTTTCATGCAAAACATCAAAACGATGAGATAATGTGTGCATAATTTTTTTTTAAAAGAAGAAACGATAATCATGTCAATTTTTTTAAGCTTACCTAATCAACCATTTTTTTATCTATTTTTACATTGATTAAAAAGTTACTTATATGTCAAACTTCAAGTTATTTGTATACGATAAGGTATTCAGGATGTTATTAAATTGTATACAGAATGTACATATATATATACACATTTTACATGTATATATGCACACGTATACATTGTATACACTACAGTATAGGTATACAGTATTTTAATGCTATATTTCATTGATTTCATTGATTTAATTAAATCAACTTTAATGCTTTATTTCATCGATGCATATTGATGTGCAAACATGAAATTTAATTAAATTAACTATAACTATCCCTCGACAAAGAAAATGCATTAGGTTAAGTTTTAATTGAAATAAATTGATAAAATACTTTTATGATATATTTTATCGAAAAAAAAAACACAGTTTTTTAAAGATTATTTCTCGATGCTACTACATGTATCGAATCCTTACAAGGATATTTTGTCTACTCGACACTGTTTGTACAATTAATTTGCTGTTGCTAATTAAAACACTGCTGTTTTTTTATGGCGGTTAAGGCAACCATTTCCAATTGAGTTATAACCATTACATTTTTACCAATTTCCTCGATTCGCGTGTTTGCGGCAACGTTTAATTTCCACCTTTTTTAGAGATATGTTCGTGTAAACATTTCTGGTCTGTCATCTGTGGTATTAATTTCCGGTATGGTCTTATGCAGGAATGCGGAAAGTTCACATAATTAATCATCCCGAAATTGTATTTGCTGCGACCGATATCGAGATTAGCTTTTCTGCCTTTTTTTTTTTCTTTTTCTGCTGGAAATGGGAATTGGAAATTCATTTTCCAAGCTGAGGTAATTTAGATGTAGATTACCCACTAGAACAAAAATAATTACACGCCATCGTGCTGCAGCAAGGGACTTTTAAATTCAAATATTTCTGTATCTTTTTTTTATGAGAAACACTGTGTATAACATATCCAAAGCGAATAAGTGGATGCCTATATGAGGAGCAGAATAAGCAGCAACCGGTGGTAACGTTTCGCTGAGCTCAGTAATTGAAACGTCAGACATATATCAATATCCATTGTCATTTATCTTTGCCTTTGGACATGAATGTTACCCGAATCCTCCTCTTAATTGTTAACCTGCCATCGTGATAAATTTCCATTACTACAGAGAGGATGCGCTCGCCCCAAAACTATATAGTTTGCCCTGAAATGTGTGGCTGCTTCTTAATGGCAAGTTTTAAATTACTAGCGCGTATTACAAGTCTATATGTCACAAAAACATTTCCTTACCTGCATATGCGTGTGAATGTCCATAAAACATATCAGGTCTCTTGGTAAAGAGCATCTTTCCAATTTGTGCTATGGAGATTGCAGAAACCATGTCCTGTTATCTGCAAGACAGGGATACAGGCCAGAAACTGACTCGACTTGGCATGTTATACTTGAGATACAAACTGAAATCAGAGTGGCGTGGAAAAAACAAATTGGGACACGAGGTGCTCACACTTTTCTTTTATCTGATGTGATAGCGGCCTAGTAATGTCTTATGGTTTTCTATATGGTGTCTGGGTCAGTGTCATAAGAGGGATTGTTCGGGTTTTCTTTAATCTTGACGGCATTGGCAGCACTGTTTTTTTTTTGCCAATGCACATGCGTGTGGACGACGACGTTCATGGGTTTGTGGTTGAGGGCAGACGACAATTTCATTAGTTTAACGTGATACCACCGTAGTATTGTAAACGTCACCTCTGGGCCATGCCCTATAGTTGGTGTTGATATAGACTATATTATGTATATAGGAGTATAACGACTTTTAAGGCGCATAACTTATTGATGCGCATGCGTAATATAGTGTGTTTATCGTTCTCATTAAGATTAAAGGAAGCATGATCATTCCCTCTATAGTCTCAGCTGTATAGAAATGGTTTTGCTGCTTTTGGATTTAATACAGCCGTTGTATTTGCGCAATACAGTTTGGCTTTGCATTTTTTTTAAATTTCCATAAAACATAACATAAAAGTTAAATGTTTACTTATTTTAATTCTTTTATTAGGTATATATGCCCACAATTTTTGTTTCCATGAATCGATATCGAAATGTATATACTGTTTATAATTTGATACGTTTAATTTGTTAGGTGAATGCGATTGATCCGATGTCTCAGTCTTGCAATATGTTTGTTTCTCACTATAACCCAATTCTGAAGTCTATATTTTTACCACTTGAACTATAATTGCCACTTTAAAGCGAGGTATAAAATAGCTTAATGACGGCAGTTGAACGCGCCGATATTTAATTAAGAAACCTGAAAAGTGTTTGCACTATATTGTATAAGATACATTTTATGAGAGTGAATTAATTTATGAGCTTACTTATAAACGTAGTCTTCATTTACATGTAGAGCAGATGCCAGTCTCGGTTTACATTCTGTAAGGTAAAATTCTCAAAAAAAAAGAACATAAAATTTATATTTTCCGTAAAACGCAAGCTATAACTGTAATTGGATTATTTTGGTACAGCTCTGAATTTATTCTGCGTATAGAACACTATATATTCAAAATTTATAAATGTCCTCAAGTGTATCGTTTTGGTTTATCCGCACATTTGAATGCGTATAAGTTTGTGCATTCATCTTTAAATGTTAACCCAACAGGATTGTTACCAACATATGTCCTTGTAAATTAGGATATACAAATATACAGTATACGTTTTAATTGCAGTATGCATTTTATTGCCTACATGCAATTCTTATGGGAACGCTTTACTTTCCCCACTATGTGGTTAATCATTTAAATTCGTTATGGATTTTGCCCAAAATTATTTTCCTTTTGATGCTTTCGTCGCCGAAAGTTAATTACAAATACATGATGTTTATCATGACATTGCATATTTTATAAATCTATTACAACCATATTGTTCTTTTCATATTTAAACACATTTTTTTTTTCAATGCTTGTTAGTGGGACCCAACATTTTGCTGAAATCATATACACTGTACATGTAATGCTGCTTCCCTTCAATTTTTGTCCGCCAGGGTATTCCAAAAAAAAAAGATGTATTCAGTGGTAAAATGAATTTTTCCTTGAACGAACGTGTGTGGTCATACGCTTGGTTTGCTGCTAACACTGAAACTGCATTAGGGTTTAAATATTCATAGAATGCAATTTATTTCGATGCTACCTCAATGAAGGTATTATGCAATAGAATTGTAAAGAACCACGGAAATTGGTGCTGTGGAGTTACAACTAGCCTCTCCCATAAACCTAAACAGTTAACTCGCACATATAACCTAGATGGCTTAAAGCTTTTACAAAAGATTCATATTCGCATGGGCAACGTACCTATAAATGGGCTTTAATATAACCCGCCGTTCTTTGCTTTTGCACTTTTCGCTATACTTATTCGCCTGTTTTGGACGTAGAAACAGTTGATTTAGCTTCACCCTGGGAAATACGTTGGAGGCATTAACTTGAAAATGCACTGATGCAAGTTCCCATTCAAAAATCTTAACGGGAATCTTTCACTATAACGGGATTTTTTTTGCTTGTTTTGATGCGAGGCTTATTTCAGGATTGGATAGCTTTAGGGACTTGAGATGTGATTCCTATAGCTAAAATTATCCTCCTCCCTCGATTTTTTTTAAAAAAAAAATACCATTAATTCATCTCCTAAAATTAAATTTAACGGGTTGCACTGACCAATTCAAACAGTATACATGTTGTATGTTTGATGCATATGCCCTAGTGAAAAATCTCATTATGATACCTCATTGCTTATGATATTGTTATCAAAATTGAAAATCTTGAGGAGTATATTAGGTACTTTCACGGTGGGGAAACTTAACCAGTCTAAGATAAGTTTTTGCTTAGTTGACGGAGGCTTGAGTGGGCTGGCCGAGCTCGTGATATTCCGTATTTTGGCGCCAATAATTGTTGTAATGGCGCTTCATCTAATAGCTTTGATTTCACATGTAATGATGGGTAGACAGACATGTTGTGTCGGTCAAACAGGAAAATGACTCCTTTCAGCCTCCGTCATTATCAACTTAACCGAATTTGGCTAAAAGTGGGAAAGTTTCACCTCGTGAGCACAACTAATATGTTTTTATTAATGTTGGATCTCATAATTTCTGCTTAGAGTAGACAAGTTGTGATGGCAAACTAGAATGTCTGCTTCGCGCTTCCGTAACCAGAAATGTGTACGAACAGACAAAAATAGCATCCATGAACAAACCAATACCGGTATTCAGTCTACACGCGTAACGTTTTGTTGTCAGTCTTCCATGATTATGACGACAAAACGATCACTATCTACATGTGCATGTATCTCTGATGATCACTGGAAACAACGTTGATATCATAGACCAAGCTTAAAGATTGTTGTAGTGATCATCAGAGGTCGTCAGTGATTATTTTGTCGTCATGATCATGCAAAACTGACGACAAAATGTTACGTGTAAACCAAGATTAACATTTTTGTTTTTTCCAATCAATATTTATTTCGATAGAGGTGATTCGATATCCCTTCTTCATGCCCCTGGTGCAATGAGCACTGTCCTCTATTGTTTTATTTTCCATTTTCATGCAACCTTTGGCCTTAAGGGAATTTCATTTCCTTATTATGTGGGTGAGTCATGCATTCCAGTCAGTATTATGCAAATTATGTTCGTTTTACGACGTTCGTTTATGCGACTTGAAATGACTCGAAACGTGCGTGCTGTCGGAAGGGCTATACTGATATAGACAATCGTCCATGGCAATCATTGCATCTCTAAAAGGAGGACGGAATTTCATCGGTGGGCTTGTTAGACTATATATAGTAATTGTAATTCTTGGAGACTTCATGGATATTGATATTTGTGGAGGATATCTGTTCATTAGGCATATGTTTGGAATTGTTTAATTCTACGTAAGCGGAGCCACTGTCAATGACCATGCGTGCAGTATGTGAAACTGGTAAGATAATGGCATTGCCAAGGCCTTCGTTGTATACACCGGCTGCGGATAATTTCATTAACCCAAATGTTACTTTCTGAGAACTGATTGTAGGGATAAAAAAAATGCTTGTTGCATTAGGGCTTGCAACAAAACAATCGACAGCAATTTAGCTAAATAACAGTATATGCTCACTATCACGAATAATTTCCGCTTCTGTCACACGATAGCATCTACTTGTTACTTCTTTCTGATTTTCTGAACAACAAGTGGTTTGCTGTTCACAGCAAGCCTTTTTGCTTCTTTCTTAGAAACAATGTTTATTTTGCATTGATTGTAGTCAAATTAAAAGCAAATCAATGACGTTTAAAGGAGATTTGAAATTAATTGCCAACCTTATGCTGGCAATGAAGAGATTTTGCTAGATTTTGCTAGAGAATGCTCTTAAAATTCAGTAGGCTAAATTTGTAAAACAACTTGATGTTATGTTCTGAATGAATCATTCGACATTAAGTAAAATGTATACATGTACTAGTATGTTGAAGACATTAAAACAAAATTGCAAACACATTTTGCAATAATAAATTTATATTTACAACATCTTACAAATGTCTTATGGTAATTAAGAACAACGTGGAGCATGGGAATGAATTCATGAAATCAGCGTTTCGATTAGATTCCCGACGGCGGGAATTTCCGATTTCCCAATCGAAACGCTGATTTCAGGAATTCATTCCTATGCTTATTCTTCCATGCTCCACGCTGTTATACTAGATCATGCATTCAAGATCATGCAATGCTTAATACCCCCAAACTGTTCTTACCCTTAGACGAAATCATGTTTTGATTGCTAAAATATAGACAATGAATGCTCCTTGACTTAATGTAACAACCATGCAACCATGATTTTCATGCTGTTTGCATCGTATAAGACAAAAAAATCTTGTTTGTGATAATTCATCAATAAGATGGTTAATAAAATCATACAAGTTCTTCTAAATCATAACTTGCTTTCCAATGATAGTGGTAATTGCATGCACATGTGTAATTTAGTTTCAGTACATGTGGAGCTTATTTGCTTTTCTGTTATTCAAGATTCCACTTTGGTTTCGTTGCAGCTTAAAGGGTATCTAACACTCCTTGCTTAAGCTCTTGGTGAGTGGTCGATGGGCTGTAAGCATCGCTCTCTTCTATCCTTGTCTATCTTTTGTGGCTTTCTTTATCTCATCATATAGGCTTGTTACAAGGAACAGAAATTCGTTTCAAAGCTTAAATTCTATCTTCCTGCTGGAGACCGAATTCAGGGATTTGTATCTAAGCCTCTTTCGTTGCATAAATTCCATCGACACCGTTTCATTTCGTCGTGAGCAATGTACAGCAGTATAGTTTCCGCTAGTGTGTTGCCTTTTTTTTAATTTTTATTCAATTGAGGATTTGTCCTCTTGCACCACACTGGTTACTATGCTGAACGAATCAACCGAAATGACATGTGGTCAATAGTAAATGAGCCAATGGGATGAGGATTTGTGCACTAGTATTCTGGGTTACATCGTGTTATTGATGAGCTATATCGAACTCTTGGAGCGGAATCACTTGTAGTGCGGATGCCAAACGAATGTTTTAAACTCTGTACGCCAGCTGAATAGTACGTTTGTTTGCCCACTGGTGTTTTTAATAGCGACTTTGCAGCAAGCCTACATTTCATGCCCCATCACATCATCATCTGTTTCTGCTTGACTTTTCTCCTTTATAATTTATCGTTTGAAGAAAATGTTGAATGGAGCGAATGAGCATTTTGTGCGATGATGGAATATGGATTATCTGTTTAGTCGAGTGTTTCTAGCCCATGATATGGATGCTTATCTGCTTTTGAAAATTGTTTAGTAAATTGTCTCAAGTGCCGTGATTTGTCACTGGAAACAGCAAACCCCTCGTTTTGCATGCTAACTAAATGGGATCATTAATAATGGGAGATTGAGTGAACACTTAACAAGATTGTTTCTTTATTGCCCGTATATCGTCTTCGGTAAATCAATGACAGTGAAAAATAGGTATCTTTCTTTTTCGTTGCCGTCCATATTAATTGCTGGCATCTATTCAAATGTCTAAATGTTGGTTTTTTTCTTATATACGGCGTATAAAATGCACATACTGTATACCTGATGCAATCTTTTTCTTATTTTACAGATGAACCGTCCAATTCAAGTGAAACCAGCAGATAGCGAGAATAGGGCAGGTAAGGAGATTGCTAATTTGAATTTATTGTTTTTAAATACCTAATATATAACAACCGCAAGTCATGAGCCCGGCTAATGTGTCACAGCATAATTTCGTACGGGTTACATATAATTATTTGATCGATTACACTTAAATTAGGAACTTAGGATGCCATTATATAGCGTATTCCATTGCATCACTTTCATAGTATGGGAATTAAAATAATTAATTTTTTAATTATATATATAAGTAGCACTGTCAGTATGTTAGGAGTTAGGCTCAAGTGCACATGAGGGTTTTGGAGTCTGTACTGAGTCGTATATATGGAACCAGATCGCAAGCATGATTTTTCCCTCATTACGACTCAGTATAAGCTCCAAAACGCTAATGTTTAATCCGTTATAGGGTAAAAACAGAGTAGAACATGGAATAGCATGAAGCATGGCATATGCTTGAAATACGGCAGTTCGATTGGTTTCCCGATGGCAGAAATTTCCGAATGCCCAATCGAAAAGCTGCAGGTCATGCCATGCTCCATGCCATTCCATGCTCTACGCTATTTTTACTCTCATTGTTTCCTTTGTTAGGAAAGTTTAGAAAGTGTAAGGAAATTAAAAGCAATTAAAATAACTGCAATTGAATAATACAATTTTTAGTTCTTCGTAATAGATAAATTTGCTTCGATTTGACGTTGCAATGTAAATGGTACGATTTTGTAAAACAAATGCAATGTTGTCTTTCCACTTCTATAAGCACGTTTTAATCAATGAATTCCCTACACCGATAACAAATAATATAAACATGAGCATAAAGTTAACTGTATATGGTTTGCATTGTCAGAGCAGGATAGTTCAGACAGGTTTTATAGCGACATTAAAATTTACATTAATAATATATTGCATTATGCAGCTCTCGTATTGAATAGAGGATATATATGTACTGTTAGTAATAGCATTAGTATTTCACGCCATAACTGGTATCAGACGTGTCGAGTCCGAATTAGGCTGATTTATAGAATAGTTTACCATATTAAGTTTAAAACGCTTTGTTTAAATATTTTCTGAATTCACACGCAAGCTACATATATAGTTGTAAATAAATTTATTGAAAACGTTTTGTTCCCTTAAATATATTTTTCGATGATATCTTGCCTACTTTAGCTGGTATTAGGGTTAAGGAATTTAATATAAAAGGAGGAATATAAATGATATACGTAAAAAATATTCTTTTTTTCATATTTTAACCATTCTTAATATGTAAAACTGATCTTGGTAACATCAACAAAAGAAGAAATTTGAGTAATAAAAGCTTTAAAGTTAAGAGAGAAGCTTCCAGAGCAATGTAATAAATGCACCTGTATTTAATTAAACCAAGCTTCGGCAAGATACAGTGAAAATGGAATATGCATTCATAGAGAAGCTGAAAATACCAAGAAAATTGAAGTCATGAAAGTAACGCACAACAACCTTATAAGCTTTAAGCTTATGTTAAAGCCCTGTAGCTTTATCGATTTAGTTGGTAAAAGCTATTTCCTCGCCTAACAAATATAACTTATGTTGTTTACTTAAATACACGCAGCCAGGATTACTTTTGCAATCTTTTTTATCACAACTTTTATTTTGAGACCATTTCAACTCTATATAGCGTAGTGCAGTAGGCCTATACCGAGTTTGAATGTAACTTTTTGAGTAGTCCCATGGAACCTGTGTAGTAGATTTTAGCTAACAGGCACGTATTATAATGAGGCTCGAAAATGAATCGAAAGTATATATATTAATGTTTTACATGTTAAGTATGGAACAATGGATATATGAACTCATTAAGGGCTGTGAACGAGTAAAAGGGGGATGGATGTAGTTTTCACTTCGTGCTATCTTAGCCATTTTCTGAACTTGTTCCTCGAGGAAGGATATTTTAATATAGAATTGCGCGTTACTTCTTGGGTTGTTATCTGGGCAGGAAATTATCTAATGAGGCAGAATGTAATCAAGCTTTTATACGTATAGTACTTCTATTCTCTCGTCTTTCCCTCTCTCTCTCTTGGTTGCTTTTTTACCAGTATAATTGCTTTTCAAGAGCTATTCGAGGTATGGTTCTCTTATATGTACAAGACTTAACACTGCATGCGCCTGGATGTACACTATATTTACACGCACAGAATTCTTCCCCATTAAGCCTAACAGCAGGGCCCTGCAACTCTGCTATATTGCATGGCAACCGTTAAATTTATTCTACAAAATGAAGTAAATAGTTCAGAGAAAATTAAAAAAAGAAACTACACAAAGAAATACAGTACGAGCAAACGTATATGTTAGATTCGTTGGTACATGAACCGTTTGATATAACCGTAAATTGCAAAATATATCTTAATTAACGTTTAATACAAGTTCAAAAATGGCAATATTGTTTTCGAGAGAAAGAAAGCCAGATATGTATACGCTCGTAAGTTGGAAGTACAAGCCCTATAATTAGCACTTTGATTAATATAGTATAAACAGCACATTTTAGATTAGACATTTTATTGCCTGTTTGATAAGTTATTAGTATAGTAGCAAAATTGCTTGCCTCAGTCACAGTATTAAGTGGGTGATGAAACCACTTTAAAAATATAATAGGCCCCTAACTTTGGAAATGCATGGTTGAAGACCTACAGTAGTATTACAAATGTATACTATAGTATCATTAAAACAGTTTATACCTATCAAAGATAATTTGGACTGCAAATGTCTTTCCGGTTGCATGTATATATGCTATGTTTATATAGTGTTTTTAAGTAAGCATTTTTAAGAAATCTAGCTAGCATATGTTAATTCAGTCAATAATTTCTTTACCTAACTTTTTTGGTTAAAATCTAGTATCTTTTTTTTAAAAAAAAATGCAGGATAAAATTTAAAACGTTTTTAACCGATTTAGGCACCTGCTGACCAAGTGTAATACACTGTACATATAAGTCTACAATGTACATGTACATGTAAATCTGAATATATAGTTACCAGAGTATAATTCGATTTACAGTTACACATTTATACATTTATAAGCCCATTGGACAAGTGCAGTGTTGTAAGCAATGAGCTAAAAAAAAAGGTCATGACATTTCCTATACATATTTGTATATTCAACTGAGTTTTGTAGCTTTAAATTTACTCAAGGATTCCTGCATTATCCGTATAAAAATTTCTTTCTATGGTTTATTTTGAGTTTGGGGAATAAACTTTGTGTAAATACACAAACTTATAAGACATATAATGTTTAATATGACAAGCAGGAAGTACTTTTCTATTTAAATTATACATTGCCTTTGCAAATGTACTTTTTTTAAGAATAAATTGTATATATTTAGGTGTGATAAGATGTTCATGGGAACAGTTTAGACTGTAATTAATTAAAACGTATATAATGGGAGCTTTTTTCTTTTTATTATTTCACGTGGATTTTTAAATTCATGGAGCAATTATATCCATTCTGTATACTACAGAGAAAAGGAGTGTCTTATCTTTAAACTCCTTCGCTGAGCTTTAAAGTGGGCTTTATGTTATGCCCCATTTTACTTTTTTTTTCTTAGCCATATTATAAAATTTATTACGTTGAAACTGATTTCATCTGATAGGAAGTTCAGCAAGGTTGTTAAAACTCAGTATTTCAGTAATATATTACTCGACAAATTACGTCGTAAAAATGTGTTAAAACCTGCGCGACTGTCACTCTTACGTTCCGATATTCTGTATCAACAGAAGTTCTGAAATCTTATCAGTTTTATGTTAGCTATGTTTTTTATACTTGTATACACGATCATATATATAGTCATTTAAAACCATGCTATAAATGTTTCTTAACTGTTACCTGATAGATTGGCCACACGTTTTCTGCATTAAAATACCCTTGCATTAAGTGGATATTTTCAATGATAAATATAATAAGATATAAAACATACGATTTGGCGAATTAGGCATCATTTGTAACACATTCATCTTATGATTTGTAATGTTATGATATACATGTTCATTTATCAATGAAATAAAAATTGTAAGCTACGTGTGCATAATTAAGAGTATAATTGAATTGAAGGATTTAGATAAATTCCGTTATATTTGACATTGTTTGCAATTTCTAATTTTTTTTCTTAAACTGAGTGCATTACGACCATTATATTAAGAATCCAAACTGACAACTTGAACCAGGCAGTTTTTGTAGAATTATGATGTTGTAAAGTTAGATCATCGGTATAATCGTACAGCTTGGCCCATGGCACTTGGCCATAATTTAACTCACTTTACACCAACTTAGATATTTTTTGCTCTGCTTTTTTTTTTGTAATTGAACTTAGGTTTCGTTAACGATCCGAACTTCATATTTGAAGTTGCAAGCTGCGTGTGACATTTTAACAATCGATAGTGGCAGCCTTGTAAAGACATAGTGGACCGTTGAAAAATGGTGACCAGATTTATGACAAAGCCCACTGGATGTGACATACATATACATTATATAGCTAGTGACCAGTAGACATTAGTACTATATCACGAATTTCTGTTCAGGATTAAGAAGATATCCAAATATAAACGTAGAGTATATGTTTTCTGGCTCCTCCTATGATATTCAGTATACATTGCAGCAACTTACTTTACTATATAATGTATATTTTTATGGCTGATGAGATAATAGTTAATTATTTTCTACGTTTTATGTTATCTGTAATACAAATTTTATATTTTGACTGTGAACTTTCCCCTTGTTTAATAACTACATGTATATAGCGAATAACACAAAAACAGGGAAAGGGCATTGTAACATCTTGTAAAATATCTCCATATTAAAATCTTTATTTGCAATTTACTGGATGTCTGATTATTTTCGAACTATGCATATTTATTCAGCATCTATAAACTTGGTTTCTGAAATTAATTACAACTACAATAAATGGGAAATCATTTTCAATTTGTAATTGAATTTTGTTATTTAAAATATTTTTTCTTTTTTGTAGGCATAAAACGTATACATGTATAACCCATTAAGCAAAGCCCAGCTTGTTTTGACCACGTTAATTTTATACTTCCACGCAGTCTAATTTATAATGCAGCTGCCGTAATTTTTCAGTAAGGACATACAGTTTGTGGTAAATATCTCGATCGATAATAGGGAATTCTAGAATAAATTACTTCAAGATGCGTCTTTTAATCTTTATTTATTGTTTGGATTTGAATTGGAGTAGTTTCTCTTTGCGTATACACAAGACCTTTTCAAGCATAAACACGTACTTTTAATTTTTCTCTCATGGCTAAATTATATGCTTGAAGGTAAAATTTATGTGAAAATTTCTTAGAAAAGAGAAGGGGTATAGGCACTTTACAGCTTCAAATTACCATCTTGGACTTGCATCAAATGGTATTTATGAGTGCTCACCATGCATATTGTCTCGCTCTAACATACTTTCTTAGAAGATGCCGTTAACGCTTAATAACGATCTAACTTTTTTAAGCCGAATTAAAATGGCACGAGTTACTATATATACATTACATCTGACATTGTTGTAGGCTATACTTGAAAATGCTTTTTTTTATCAAGGGTATTGCCTAAAAACCCTAATTATTTTGGTAAATGGGAGCATAGCGAAAATAAAAAAAAATATTCACTACAGTACTGCTTTTGATGGCTTTGTTAGGTGGTAATTTTCTTAATGAACTAGTGAAAAACATTTTTAGTGATACTTAACCTTATTTCGTAAACCATGTTTTATTTTAATAATTTTGTTTATGGTTTTATCAGCAAATGGATAGGGGGCGAGTATAGAGCAATAAACAGCTACAACTATAAATGAATCCATGCGCATTAATATTTAAAAATATTACATTTGTGCTTATGACTAGTGATATTCATCATTATAATCACATTAAAGTAAAATAAGTTCGCCTTAAGAAATTTCTAGGAAATATTAATGCCTAGAACCAGCCACTTTAATATTGCATTGCATGCATAATCGTAATTCTGAAGTTGGGATAAATTGTACAATTTTAATAAAATGCAGTATTATTTATGCGTAATGCCATCAATGATGGTGTTCTTAGCAAAGGAAATGTAGAATTTAACATCGCTGTAAACGAAAATATGAAATGGCTGGCCAATTTATATGAAACGCATGTAATGAAATATGTTTATCGGTAATGACGTCATACAAGTGATATGTCACTTGAATTTATATGCGTACACTGTTTGAGGTGCTGGTGGTGTTAACAGCTTAAAAGTCACAGAGCGAAATTTAATATCAATTTTCTGCACAAGTCATTATTTAAGTTTTAATCGCGTTGAATAGCGTGTAATTACTGCACATATTTGGGCTTATTGCGTACAATAAATTAAAAATGTGAAATCGGGTTATGCTTCGCCCTTATTGTGATACGAACAGACCATTTATTTGAATGATTGAACATTAATGACAAATATTCAGTATACAACCATCGACTGAAATTATAAAGTAAAAAAGGGCTGCTAAATTCTCGTTTAGCAATGCTTAGTTACGTTAGTGCATTTAATCCTTGTTATTTATTAAGGCTGTTTGTAAATGCGAAAGTATTTCGGAATATTCCAAGAACATTTTACTATTTTATCTATTGGGACGAATTTATAGTCCATTACGGCACTTTACCACTTTAGAGCATATTTTTAAAGGGCGTAATTTAAGGGTATCTTTGGTTTTTTTCAGAAATGCGAGCAAATGTTACGTTTAATTCAACAGGTAGGCCAGCTTTATTTAATTATAATTTAAAACACATAATGTATTTATAAGATTGCTATTGTAGTATCAAATGTGACACTCGTCAATGTCGAACTCATGGTTGTGTGTACACTTAATATAATGCACATGAACATAAACATTTCTATATCAGTAGCACAAATTTGCCACATTTTAACCGTTGACTATATGCAGCTGAAGTAACTTAAGGTTTAAATTGCGTACGTGTATAATTGAATTCGAAATGAAAGTGCCAAGTTTTCCTTTCGTGGATTAAAATAAGCTTTCTTCTATTGTGTGCACCTGATGCCAGTTCAGTTTAAAATAATGTTTTCCTGGATACATTATTTTACAGTGAATTATCTTAAAAAGAACCCAAACTATATAAATCCGCACGTATTTTACGAATAAAATGTGTAAATCTCTGTTCAGTTACCCAGTTAAGATCATTATTTTCTTTTTTAATTGAACAATGTAAATCAACTTTTCCTATATACTGTAGTTTTAATGGCCATTTAGAGAATGTTTTGTTAGATCTTGTTTTTAAAGAGGAACTATATTTAACATAACTATAAGACTTATTGCAGGGATTTTTTTTTGTAATTCAGTTATCTTCCTTGGTAAATAAGAATCCAGATGATAAAACTATACATTATAAACCTTTATTTAATACATTTATTGAATACGTGATGCAGCTATTCTCCTAGGCTGTTGTACAATACGAGCTTTGTAATATTTACTGATAACTTATTAGTTGGTAAATCTACAGATCATGTTATATTCAAGTAACCAAGTGTAGAATCTGCGAATGATTCATCCCTATTCACTAGTCATAAGTAATTTCTTATAAATATTACTTATAATTCTGGAATATACGAAGATACATGTATATTGAGCTTAAAGGAAGACTGAATACATAGCAGTAACTCCAAATATGGCAAAATGCCCACATTTAGACGATGCTTCATCAGGCAGCAAATACAGTAATCCCATTTTGAATTCCTCGCTGTCATAGCAACATTTTCCATAGCATTTGGCGCGTTTAATGCGTTTCAGCATCTCAGAGCGTAATTATCGTCATTATTTTTAATTTAAAAAACAACGAAGTGTTGAAATGACAACTTTTGAATAGCGTTTCTTTGACTGTATGCTAATTTAATCTGAATTTTCACTCCCGACGTTCCATGTGTTGCCAATTAAGTTAAGTAGACGAGGCCATCGTCATAACGAGGTGTGCCTAGATTTGCTTTAATGTCCTCGACGTGGTTGCAGATGGAGCAGGGTATAATATTGTAATGTGGAACGACGTAGACGCACGCAGATGTTTCATAGTGAAAAATTTTTCATTAGGATTACTAAAGAAAGATTACGACCAGTATTTGACAGTAAAAGTACGCGGTTGCTTGTAGGCGGTATGGTCTGCAAGCCCTTGGCAGAAGAGTGGCCACTTTCAGCGGTGGTGCTTTTAGCTGATTTACAGTCCGTTGCCATTTCAGAGGCAGACGAGTAGCAGCTGCTCCCACGTACTTTTCCGTGGACACGTACCACCGGAATCCTTTTATGGCTATCTAAATTTGTGTAAAATAGCCATGCAAAATGGTCCTTTTATTGGAAACAAGCGAGGCTGTTAAAGGTACTTACAGCTGTACTTGTATGCGGGTTTTTAAAGGTACGATCATTCTTCCCGAGAGTATCATTGAGGTTGGGACAAAGAGGACGTTGAGCATGGTTTTTGCTTTCATGGTTTTCAAAGATGTAGCTTTTAATGAAACGATACTTGTCACAGTTTGCAGTTGCATTGCATTATACAGACTAATTACCTTGATAACACGTGAAACACAGCGAAAACACCTGACTTTCCAGGACATAACAAACTTTCCATATACATGCATTTAGATTGAGGCACTTTTTGCATTCGTGAATGCATTTTTTTTAAAAATGCATTTAGATTGAGACACTTTTTGCATTCGGAAATGCATTTCTTTGTTAGAAATGCATTAGAAATGCATTTTTTTTGCATATGGTATATATCTTGAATTCTACTTGTAACTTGACTTTCCAGGACATAAACTTATCTTGAATTCTACTTGTAATATGACTTTCCAGGACATAACCAACTTATCTTAAATTCTACTTGTAACCTGACTTTCCAGGAAATATTTATTAATGGGTTTATCAATGGAGAACGAAAAGTATTCTGCTTTCGTTAATACGTTAAGAAAATTCCATTTCTGATCTTGAATTATCATTCACTTTTTGTAGGGTATTAAAAACTGTAATTTTTTTTTATAAGTCTTTATTTATAATTCTTCCACTGACCGGTTTTAAAAATTCATTTTGGGTAGTATTTTTGGAATTCTACATTGTCTGCCAGGGCTTACAATTACTTTCATCCATGCGAATTATGATTTTTTTTTCTCTAAAAATCAAACTATGGTGCATGGAACGTTACTGAACCAAAAAAGAAAAATTGGAATGGTAATTGCTTAAAGTCAATAGACCTTGTTGCAACCAAAAAAATCCTCTAAAAATTATGGAGTGGCGAGCCTAGTCATTCCATGAACGAGAAGTAAAGATAACCTTAGACATTGTCAATTCAAGTGAAAATAGTGTGGCGAATCTAATAAGATATTGTAAATACGTGTACGTTCATCAAACATGCAGGTTTATTGGAATGTTTGCAAGTCTTTGGCGCCTTAGTCGTATATACGCCTCTTCCGTGATTTTATTTTGCTCATCAAGGCGCATTCATTTTTTTTTCTCTCTCCACATTTCTATTTTATAGCTATATATAGCTTATTTCGTATTCTGTTATGAACCAATGCGGTGATCAATGAAGCGTTATATTGCAATCGTTTCATATTATTTTCGCGGGCCTATAATTTTTTTTTCGTGGGATGCTTTTGAAGTTTTGCTGCATTGACAATTATCTAATTTAATGTTTCTATATTTTCAATAAAAAACATCAAGCCTTTGTTTGAAGTCTGGCTTATGCAACATTTTACGATAGTTTTACGATCATTCCAGCTAACTAATCATACTCCCCCGCGTTTTATTCCCATCCCAAGCTCTTTGACTGGCTGTTGATGGAAGATTGTTTCGTTTTTCATTAGGCATTTTTTTTCGAGCATATTTCGGTTCTTGAATATAAGAAAATATGTAATTTGAGCTTGTGCCTACCTACCTTTTTTACTTGTCCTTTCTTCTGGCTTAGTTTTTTTCCTAAGTGTGGGACGTGCACGAACAAAAAAAACGAGCATAATTTTACCACGCTCTCCAAATTCATCTTGCTGTGGTTTATATGACGATTGCTTTTTATTATTGATTGTCTTCAGGAATCTCATTTGCATGGTCTTGGTAACTAAATGAACGCTTCTTCTAGCGGAGTGGTTTTATGTTCCTGACTAAGTCTTTCCATCTAGGGTAGGCCCAAAAAAATGGCATCTTTTTATTATTATAATGGCGAGCAATTTCGTCTATACACCTATGGAAAACAAAAATAGGCCATAAAGGGAAGCATAAACATATATTTCCCCTAGTCTAATCCTTAACAATGTCGAAAACCTGCATCAAGAATATTACGATAAAGCCCCATATTTATACGTATGGCCTGTACGTGTTGCATTTATTCATAGAGCTATTCAAAATGTATAAGCGTTTGTCATATCTTCCAAACGCCTTCCCTTGTTTTGCAAAATCGTATTAATGCATGCATGGTTTTCAAATATCGTTAATTTGAAAACGGGTTGTTTTTAAGCGCCTTTCCAATTCCCTGTAGATTAATTTTTAATTAAGTTATAAGAGAATTTATCCACGAGCTATTGAAAAAAACTGCTATAGAATTCTTATTTTTAATGGTTTTGTTTGTTAATTTCAAGTTTTTTGCACTCAAATTTGTCGGTTAATATTAGTTTTTTTTTTTGCTTGACATACAATATTGTATTTCGATGCCCAACTATAGACTTGCTGAAATATAAGATAGCAAAGTTGTGACCCCTGAGGAAAGAAGCATCATTTTAATTGCCGTTCGATTTATTGCTTTTTTGACAATTTAAGATATAGAGCTGTCAGCAACAGTAATGCATCTAGAAAATACTTGTTTGTAGGTTAGTTGCCCAGTACTGATTTTGAAACGTTGCCATGTTGTTAAGCCAATCTCAGTTTTGACACGATTTTTTACCATCCTGTGGGGAATTTGCACGGTATCTAGAAAACTATTTCGATGTCAACATTCCCATTAAAACTCTTCCCAAAACTTCTAAACGAAAGTTGACGCATGCAGGTAAAATAAATCAGTGCATCTATTACGAGATTTCTCATACACAAAATAATTTGAAACACAAGCATGATTTTTATTTTTGCTTTATCATCCACGGAGATAAATATAGTTTTTTGAGAAAAACGAAATGAATACTTTTTTGATGCATCTAGGGCAGGTCTTAGCCTGTCTATGAAAAATAAACCATCCAATCTTCTTGTTCGCTGGAGCGTTTAAATGTTGCATTAGATTTAGTAATTCAAAAAAGGGGGAAATGCATTTTCACATCATAATTCACCATATCTGACGTTACGTGATAATTCTTCTATGAAAAGGGTCAAAATTAAATTGCCATATAGCGTTCTAAAGCATGACATAGGCCTACTGAATTTAAGAAGGGAAAATAGCCAGACCGTGTGCTAAGAGCATAGAATCCATAATACCCGTGAAACCGAAAACCGTAAACGAAACTAGGTAATGGAAGTGAGGATTGCATAAGTATGACAAAGTGTTGCTTTATTTTTTTTTTTTATTGCAGTCCTATAGTGCATAATGCAAGGTGCTTACTGCTTCTGTATTTTCATTATTCGTTCTTGGCGTTCTGTATAAATCTATGTATCGATCTTAAGGGAGAAGGCAATGCCCTTTTGAAAACCGTGGCTTATTCTTGCATTCAGCTAGGTTTATTAAGGCTGTTAAACGCATTCGATGGCGTTAATATGGCTCCCTTGAGCAAGTTACAAGACATTTGCAATTACGGGCCTTTTACATTCAATGTTTGCTTCAATTCAATTTCTGTTATGTTTTTGCTTCTTTCACCGTGCTACGCCACTGGGTTTTAGTATTGTTGAGTTTATTATTGATTTGAAATCAACTTTAGCTTCTTTAATGGGAAGACCTGTGACATAAAAAAAGGTTATTTGCAGTGGGATGAAATCCTTAATTTCAAAAGCACTCCTTGAAGGCATATGAATGTGGATTTGAATCACCTTTAAGAATTGCCAACAGAATTTTAACAGTGTTTTCTATGTGTTTCTATTAGGTAAGCGTGTATGCAATAATTTAACAATTTCAAACCTTTCAAGGTTTAGATGATAGCCTAGGGAAAAATTCAAGAAAAGTCTAGGAAAAGTGTTATTGTGTTCGTTGAAAATTGCAGTACATTTATTTCGTGTTTTAAGCCTGTAAAATGGCTATTGCAGATTGTTTAGATTAGAAAATTAAACGAGGCGTCATTGATAGATGATTGACCGGTGCACCTAACTTTTAATAAACTGTTAAAGTAGGCCACACTTTAGGCAATAATCCGTTGCATGCAGGATGTTGGTGCAGTCGACCATTAATTTTCTTGCAATTGAAATTACAGAGCTTGGTTAATTGTGTTTCAGCTTCTCGCATAACTTGGAATTGACTCGGTTGAATAATGAGTTACCTTCTGTTGTTACAAATGTTCGTTCTAACATATATTATGATGTGACAACCGATTTACTAAACGTTAATTACGTTTTCTTTTTTTAATTTATCAGGCCGCCAGCATATGAAAATACTCCTATACTCGTGGTATGATTCAATTTAATTTGAGTTTAGCTGGTGTTATGTAACGTACTATGGCGTGGTTTACTCTTATGTGTAGTTTCATCTGTGAATGTTTAGTTTTAATATTGTCCCCTTCCCATCAATTTTCCCCCCATGTGTATATACTTTTTTTTTTTTTCGACGAGAAAGTTTGATGCAAGCCCGAGGTTCCCATATTTTCTTGGCTGAATTTATGAGTGAGCATTACACGAGACATAAGGTAATGGCAACAACCTGATGCCATAAATCTACATCGTCTTAGCATATTTTTAAGCTGGCCAGTTTTCTCTTTGGATATATGGGACGTAGAGCTCGTGGGCCTAATAATTGTTGGGATCCGTGGCACGTCCATGCGTTTGTGCTGAGAGGTGAAATAAATCATTTCCAAAGATAGTTACTGTTGACCAACAGCCCTTTTATGTGTGATAAATGTGCAAAATAAAAGTAGCCCAAGCCCCCACACTGAACACCCCATCATATTCTGCCGCCTTTTTCCAGGCTACTTTGTCTTCGTTACTGTTTAAGAGGGTTGGAGGTTTCGCTATTACATCTACCCTTACATTTTAGGCGATATCTAGATGGGGAATATACATCAACCTCTTGCATATTTGCTGCCTGCGTGCTTAGTTTACCCCCTGACCATTATACTAAATGTTGGGAGCTATCCAGCATCCTTCACGGACATGGTCAACGATTTCTTAGTCGAATACACGTCTGTCTTTGTTAGCTTTCTAAAACAAATGTGTTCAATTCACCGTGCACTTTGACGTAATGGCCCCTATATTTCATCGGCTTCACATCCGGCAAGAATTTCTTTGAAGAAAAAAAAATATATACAACAATAAGGGGATCTTTATTGATGATTTATTTCTGCTTGCTTTGTTGTATTTTTTGGAGAAATTCCTCATTTATCCCCCTCACCCCCTTCCCTCCTCAACTTTCAAGAACAACAAAAATGTCAAACATGTCCAGCACTTCCGACTGCTGCTCGACTAAAACGATAAAGAGTAATTTTAGCACCAGCATTAACACATTAGTTTTCTGAACAAAACCTTGGAAATACATTCTTTTGATGTAAAGTTGAACTTTCTCGTTTTTTTTTCCCCTCTTAGTCTGAAGTTAATATTTCCAGTTGATACGATTGTAATAATAGCAGTCTGCTCAACCATTGCAGGATTTATAACTGGCTTTGATGTTAGTATATTTCATCTGAAACGTTGAGATTTTTCCATCAATCTTTATTATAAAGTAGACAATTTTGAAATAAATGAGAATATAACCGTGCATTTATATATACAGTTGTAGTGTTATTTAATAATTAACTACAGTATGCTGAATAAACGCAATATTAAAACCCTACACAAAGGACCATGCGTTGATTTCCCAGCACAAAGGACCATACGTTGGTTTGACCATGTTCTCAGAATCTCTGCTGCTAATGTCAACATCCCCTTCAAATTTATTTCTATAATGATAATGAAGCACAGTCTACGCTGTGGTAAAATCTATGTTTTGGCCTGGGGTACCGCCTTCTAATTTGCACTTCATTTTGCATGACTGATCTGTGTATACTCGTCTCCTTATAATTTAAAAAAATATATTGCAAGTAAGGCAAAAATGCAGTCTATAAAGTAATGGTAATAATTGGAATTTTTTTCGTTGATGGCAATGGCACACTGCATTGGTGCAGTGCTTGATTGGCTATCTTCAGGGGGAGCTTTTCCAATAACAATGGTGCCAGTTTTATCTAATCCGTGCAAATCAGTAGAAACCCTTCTTTTTGGATGATGGCGCTGCTTCATTTGATTACTTTTGCCTTTCGAGTATATATTATGCATGCAAATTCCACTTCCTCTTCCCTCCTTCGACCCCGATGGAAATATATTGCATTGCTAACCCTCATTTCGACAACTCATTGAATGCATCTCGGTGCTCAACCTTTTCAGCATAGTCTCGCTGATGAATTAGCATGCTCTTTAAATTTTAAATACACCCATTAACCTCACAAAAGAAAGGCAATTTATGCAAATACGGAGTATTCAAATGAGGATAGGTGTAACAAATAACGCGTTCCCAAGAGCCTTTAAAATACGAAATTTTGGGGTTCGGCCAGCATTTCAATGATAGTATTCTCGCCTCGTGCTTCGTTTATTGTTGTTAATTTGCAGTGCTGTAAATGCAAATGTTTGTTTTTAATTTCGTTGTATATACACTTGAAACGAACCTCCTCGTCTCCATTCTGGATGGGATATGCGCTCGAACGTGCCATTGCCGCGTGCAAAATTTGTGTAAATTAGCTAGGTTGAATTTAATTCCTCTGGTAATTACGAGGAAGCTTTTGTGCACGTGTAACCAAATCCTTTCTTTTGCTTCTATAAATTTTTAGGGGTTTAAATTATTAATTTCTCTTTTATGTACTATGCGAGGGGGAAACTTTTCCATGAAATAATAATTTCGCCCAGAGATTGCACTTTGCATGAACTAAAAAAGCAGCTTTGCAAATCACGTGGTCTATTGTCAAAAACGACTTGTATTTTTTTGGTAGTTTGAGATTCACTTTAATATGTATGAGTGCTTATAAACCGTTACTTCTCTGCCCTTCTGTGTCCAATGTTTACTTGGAGAGACGACTGGTCCAATGAGAATTACCCATACGTTTAGGCATGGTGTAGCTGGTAAACAAGACCGTTGCCCTTATGGGGGTATAACATGTCATAGTGACGTCATTTGAAATCCTAACTTGAACTCTATATCCGATACTCGGATATAAGATTGGCTATTGGGAATATATGCAATGACGTGACTGGCAATTTGGAACAGGAAGTGGAATTCAGTTTTTCACTCGATTTTATAGCAAGTTTATAATTTTGTTGAACATCAAAGTTCACTGCCCCATATTAAGTCCTAAACAACGATCACGTCGTGTAACAAATTATGGAAGGAAATGGACAAGTGACTTCATTTTATTTAGCCATAAAATTCATCGCAGTGTTTAAATGTCACGCGTACTCAATTTGCTGCGCAACATTAAATTATTAATAAAACAGTGTCCAATAATAAGGGCGAGAAAGCGTGCTCATTGCAGGCTGTTGAGCAATGAAGGTGGCATGGTTATAAAACTGGCTTTGACCTACTATATAAAATTGATGGGAGATGATTTCTTGTACATGTCTCTTTATGAACCTACGACTTTCACGTCCATGTCGAAAAATTGAACTTGTGGTGATTACTTGGTGGATGCATGGTTGTCAGCCACTGAAGTTAAGCACGTTTACAGCAATGGGTCTTTATTAGAATCGTGAATGATATACAGCATTCCCGATTCTCTCTAAATATTGCAATCTAATACATTAGTTTGCAATGTTTAGGTATAGTTCAGGCGTTAAACTGATAAGCAGTAGGTTTGAGGTTGGAACCCCACAAATTTAGACAAAAATTCTAAATATTTTAATTTAATATCATTTGCCATGTAGCAACAAATAGTTATACAATTAGTGAATATATTGGCCTATACATATTCAAATCTCACACAATGATATATACAGTAAAACCTGCTAAAGGTTGTCACTATACAGAGGCATTTTGTTTATCCTCATAAAACTGAAGTTATATGAAAGCAATCATTGGATTTACATATAGCTATTTCTTTTTAAACAATTTTAAATTTTAGTTTGTTTTCACACACTAGTGGGTGTATATAATAGCTTTTCATACGAGTCCTATAATTTATGGTTGGTTTACAAATAATACTAAATTTTGAGGAAGCATTGCATGACCATTCCTCGTTATCTTGCAACTTCCCAGAAGAAGAAAGCTAAGGGTGATATTCGTCCAAAAGTGATTAATTTAAACAAACTGCACTTTAAATGCACTCCAAATAAATTTATTTTGAAATAGAAATGGATTTGGAAGTAAAATGAATTTAGGCTGAAAAGCTTCATTCAAGTACACTACATTTAAAATGAAGCTTGTATAAATAAATCACTTTTGGATAACTTTTTTTTTTTCGGTTTGAAAAGTTCCACATTTAAAATCGATATGTTTACGTTTTCTCGTTCAAATACTGGGACCCTTTCATAGCAGCTCAGTCTTCTTAAGCCACCGTCGTACATTCTTCTTACAATTTTATAGATTTATTTAGCATATGGTATTGAACAATATATTTTCGCAGCAGGCAAGATCTACTGACTGTTATTACATTTTGATCGAATCAGTGCTTATTTCTTCCAGGAGACTTGGACTGATAAGATTAGAGATGCTATTGAAATCTGAATTTGTGCTCAGCAGTTAGTCGCACTTTTTTTTTATTCGTCTTGTGCAAGGCAGATTCGTCCGTGGCTATTTCTGCGCTGCAGTATTGTGCCATTATGCACTATAAACTTCGCTGTAATGTTAAATATATCTAGTATAAAGAGAGAAAAAGGCTCGCACCAGAAGGTTTTTCAGAGCTGAATCAATTCACGATGTTACTTCTTTAGAAGAAGCATCTGTTATGCGTCTCTAACCCAGCTCGTAAAGAGTCTTGTCCCTGTGTCCTTTCTTTTTTTGATCGAGTTGTCTGCGAGAAAATGGCCAAAATCAATCGGTTATTGGTGTCGTCCGAGTAAACATTTCCATTCTTCTGCATACATAAAAGGTTGCCATCATTTTCGTGTGACTGCACTTTGCACTTACGCTCTATAGCCTATATATGTTGAAGTCATTTTTGGTATCGCATAATTTCCAAATAAGATAGCTCGAAAACTGCTTTTTCCTAGAGCATTGTCTGATATGTGGCCTATGGGAACACCTTAAAATTGCTATCCTATAATGTCGCATTGGTGCAAGTGGTCCGTGAATTGATGGCAAATAAGGTATTTTTAAAGAAATATTTATAAATATATGGCAAAATTTAGATATTTCTTTTTTTAAAGTGTGGAATGTTCTTCTTTAAGATTGAAATATTGTGCAGTTGAACCTGTGTGAAATAATCATGTGTAAAATAATATCTTCTCTAAAATAATAAAATGTGCTGATCCGGACTTAATTGGAATTCAAAATCGGGAAATTCATTATGTTGCATCTATATACAGTACTCTAGCATGTTTACAGATGAACCTGTCTGAAATAATATTTCTCTCTAGTCCCAAGAGTATTATTTTAGACAGGCTTTACTGCATTGTATTTTTACAAAATAGTGGACAAGCAAATTAAATCACAGATGAGGATGTTTCTTAAGCTTTTTTGCAATTTAGAGGGTCGTGAATTTAGACAAAATTGCAAGTTTTTTCCATTTTTACTATTTTACTAATGTCTATAGGAATTTGAAGATACATGTAATATTTTGGTCTACATGTACTTTGACGTTATCAAATTAATTCCGTATTCAACATTAATACAATGAAATCGTGTTAGGACATGCATGACTCATGTATGACCATCCTTTTCTATCCAAGATTATTGAAGTAATTCTATTAAATTATGTGATGCAGAAACAGCAGACAGAAATCTTTTGATGCCTTGCTAGGTTTAAGCTGAGAAGACATGATTTAAATGAAATTAATCATGTGCTGACATTAAGCGACAGTGTCCATTGGAAACGCATTTGGTTCATTGATTTTCTGGCTTTACGTCGAAGCTGATGTCGTTATTGGTAGCGACTTGAATGTTCGTTAAGCAACATGACGGCTGTTTTCTAAAAAGGTTTAATCAACGCATGGCTTAAGATCATCTTAGTCTGTAGATTCACCTATACTTTAGACCGCCATGGTAAAGCGAGCAGATGTTACTTTGAAGAATGATGCTAGCATAGAAAAAGCTCTTAAAAGTGTATTGGAGAAATTAGAAAAAAAAAGTCCAATCGAATTACGATAATCATTAAGTTACTTTAACGATCCTTGGTCTAATTTGTTTTTAATATTAAATAGAGAAAGATACGTTTGAAAGGATTTTAAGAACTCTACCTGTTGAATTTATAAGAGAATATATCTCATCATTTAAGGAAAACTATTCCAATCATGAAAGCTCTAGTTATACAATTATCCTAAAAGAACTTCCGTTTTCATCTTCGTTTTTTATACACGTAAATCGATCTAGTTGAATGAAAAAATGAATTGGTCTAACGGCTATCAGTCAAATATTCTTTATGCATGTATACATGTCTGAGTTGCATCGAATTTATCATTGATTTTATTTATATTTTAATTAAAGTAATTTTTTGGGTTTTGTTTGGCTTTAAATAGATTGGTACTAACAAAAGTATTCGTTATAGTAGTATGTCGAGTGATATATTCATTTTCAAAATTTAATTTAATTTTAAAAACATGTATTTCAATAAGTACCCATAAAAGTGCTTGCGTTTGATATTCGTGGTTTAAATTTGGTATAGCAACCAGAAACCCGATAAAGATACATTTTATGATTAAACTGCATGTTGATGACTTGAATCCAATTCATTGAAATGATAAACTGAAATACATGTAGTGCTTCTCTGTGGCAGTCAACTATACTCCCATACAAAAATAATGAGAAGAAAATCAGCAGAAGAATATCATAGTGTATTTTCTGCAGAAACTATTATACAGAATTCTTAAAACAGAAAAACATGGGATAAAACTTTCCACCTAAATTCTGCAGAATTTCTTGCAGAGATGCATATGCAGAAATTTACATGATGAAAGGTGTCTGCTGCATTTTCATTTCTTGCAGTTAATTTTCAATATACATTACATAAATATCGTTATACTGT
>JAQGCC010000505.1:0-35555 GCA_034698905.1 Xestoiulus laeticollis
GGATTGGTTAGTTTGGGTTAGGCAGCGCCGCAGGCCGGCTTCTCCTATGATATCCCTAGCTATGATTTTGAGGTAGTCTAGGATAATACGTAAGTACCCAAAGTTGAATTATAGGAGCAGTGTTTAATATGGTTGACAACCGATTAAAAAGTAAGCTAAAAGCAGAAAACAACTACGTGGTTATAAATATGGCAAAAAAAAATGTCAGTTTAGTGTTCCGTGCCAAAAAAATGTTATAGAACCGCTGCTCTAAATGTATTTGCTTGGAATATACTTGTTTTTTTCTATTGGTTATTTCTCCTCATATATGCTCCTTTATTTCTACAGGAATTTTCCTGCACATTATAGTGGCCAAAATCTGAATTCAATTTTGGTTTCAAACGAATGTTCTTATATTTTTAGTGTATAAAAGCCCAAGCGAAGGATAAAGCAGTGCGATATTTTATTCATTACAGTGGATGGAATAAAAAGTAGTCATTGGCATATTGAAAATATAACTAGTGTGCATTAGATTTATTTGTAATTTACATTTTTTCCCGTTAATTAGTTGGGATGAATGGGTTCCAGAAGCACGCGTGTTAAAGTTTAGCGATGCTAATGTACAGAAGCAAAAAGAACTGGAAAAAGCTCATGCTTACAATGCCCTGTAATTATTTTTCATTATTTGGTTACTTCTGCTTTTGCTTTTAATTTCAATAAAATTAATCTTCAATATTTTATTAAAAGTAAAAATAAGAAAACGAAAGTAATTAATGCCAAGAAGAAGGAAAAAGAAAAGGAAAAAGACAAGGATAAGGAAAAGGAGAAAGAAAAGGAAAAAGATCCCAATGAAAAAGAGCGATCAGTTACACCTTCAAGTGAGAAGCAGCAACCTATTAAAACACCAAAGGTTACACCTATAGGTATTGTTATTCTTTTATATAGTCGTGCCTATATTAGCTGTCATAAAGCGAATGTATAATTACTCGTGTGACTTTACAGCAACACCAGCACCACCACTTCCTCCGCCACCACCTGTATCTCAAGAGCCTAGTACGAGTGATGCCAACAGAAAGAAGCGAAGCAGGCTCGATCCAACAATTGAAGCTGTAAGAGTCGGCTAGCATAGTTATAAATCCAACACGATTGTCTCAATAATAACCTAATTTTCTATTTGTTTATATTTTAATTAGGAAGAAGCATTCTTGGTAAAAGTTGAAATCAAAGTCAAGATACCAGATGAATTGAAACCTTGGCTAGTTGATGATTGGGATCTAGTAAATCACCAAAAGAAGGTTAATTTTATATTAATCGCTTAACGTCACGAAATTTTAAAAACACGGTTATGGGGCTTCAACTTTTAATTTGTAATCTATTTTCAATTCCAGCTTCTCCATCTCCCGGCAAAACTTACCGTGGAACAGATTTTGACCAATTACAGCAAATACAAAGCATCTTCAAAAACAAATACGCCAAACAAGTCAGTGTGTGTATTCTATATCTTTGTGATGAGGCTTTACCAGTAGCACATGCATGATGTGGATGTTGTCCACGTCACCCTTAGCCCATCACGTTTATTTCTCTAATATATTTAAGTATCTACAAGTTATTTCAAGGGCTTGTGAGCAAGTTTACTATTTTTGAGTTTGAAATATAGATAGTTGCATTTTGCACAACTTCGTTTTTAAGAAGTTCGGGAAGTTACAAAAATTGTCAGCAATTTACTTGTGTGAGACTTGTTTACTTTGCTTACAAAATTAATAACATTATTGCGAACTAAGATTAAAATGAAATTGGGGATCCTGCTAAATTGAATCTGCTCGATAAAAGTACGGTAATCTTTGTAACTTTGATTCATCCTTCTTTTTACTGTGTTTAGGCGATTGAATAATATTCCTAATGATAGTTTAAATTCACTTCACGTTCAATTTAACAATGTAAGATTTCTATTGGCGTTGGAGCATTCTCCTGAAAATGGGTATACGATTTCTCGTCACATGTCATTTGTTTTTTGACTGAAGGGTATTGAAATCCATAATTTCGGTAAATTTAGGGGTGACCGTCATATAAATGCTTGAATTTCTATTGTCACTTTAATATGTTTTCTATGTATTACATCTAATGTGTGTTAAGTGAATAAGGGTTTCTTATTGTGTGTGTGTGCAAAGCTGCGCTTAATTAACAGTGCATGTATTTTTAAAAACTTGTTTTTCCTGCTTGGCAATCCATGCTTATTACTCAATAATAAATGTTCTCAGAAGAGATGGGCTGGGTGCCATGGACAACTCAGTTCTTTACAACTGCTATGATTTTGAAAGGCACTGTTTAGCTTTTCTGCACTTTGTCTACCATTTTAGTGGCAAATGGTGGGTCAAGATCCCCCTGCTTTTCATCTTTGCCTTATACATGTGCTACTGCTGTAAGCCATATAGTTAACATGCTTGCTTTTTCTATGTCAACATTTAGTCGATTTTGCAAATAATGCTTATTTATATACCTTGCTTACTAATGCACAAGCTAATCAGTTTCCACAAGAATTTTATCTATTGAATGCCTTAGATTATGGATTGGAATTATTTTCCATTAGAATCTAATCATATTCGGCAAATTATTGAAGCCAGTGATGAAAGATTAATTACTTTCTACATATATTTAAAAAAGTTTTAAAGCGTGACCATTATTTTGCATTTTTCGATTTTAATTAGGCATTCAATAGATAAATTTTGTCTGATTTGATTAGCGTTAATTTTTTTTTTGCCATTTCAGGGAAAGTGCATTACTAGAAGTAACTTCTGGTATCAAGGAATATTTTCACGTTATGTTAGGCACACAACTTTTATATAAATTTGAAAGACCACAGTATGCTGAGGTTAGTAGATATAATGTGAAATTTATTCGGAACTCTTGTTTCTTTTATTTAGCTGAGTTTCTGAAATGTTTTCCTTGTAGATGATTGCCGATCATCCCGATTTACCAATGTCGCAGATCTATGGAGCAATTCACCTGTTAAGGCTTTTCGGTTAGTGCCAATTCTTTAAAAAAAAACTACTATGTAGTATTATATGAAATCATGACTTAATTTGTTGTTATATATTTGAAACAGTGAAACTTGGTGGGATGTTAGCTTACACTCCCTTGGACGAGAAAAGCGTCCAACTCTTATTGACACATATCCATGATTTTCTAAGGTATGCTCCCAAATTGATATTTCCTCAATTTGATAATTGTCAGACACGTTGGGATTTATATTGTTTTTCTTTGCAGGTATATGGTAAAGAACGCTTCAACCCTTTTCAATTTGAGTGATTATGATGTGGCGCCACCAGAATATCATCGTAAAGCTATTTAAATCGTCCTTCACCTTACATGGAATTTAATGCTTTTGTTTAACAAGGTAAAACTTCTATTATGGACTTTTTAAGTACTATGCTACTGTTATTTGCTGACTTGAATACCTTGGTATGTGAACTCTTTTTTTTTACAAAATGACAAATTTGATTGAAAATAAAATTTGAAATGAATGGAATTTCGCGCTAGATTTTTACTAAAGCATATTATTAAAATAAAATTTAATATGTGCTAAGGCCTAGGCATTACATGTATTTAGTTGCGGTAATTATCTAAAGGTCAGATAGTGTCTGATGAAGCAAGTCTTAACATTTATATCAATTTTCGTTTACAATATTCATATCTAGCGTTATCTTAGTTGATAATGTTTCCTACACTGATGATATAGTTGCAGTCAACGCTGTATCAATTTGATATTTTTTATCAGTGAATGAGAAACTTCACTTTAACCAGAATACTATTTGCTGTTTATTTTTGCCATCATTGATGACACTAGTAAACAGTAGCGTTATTCTTGGAATATATTTTATCGTTCAAAGCGTTAACTTCCTTTTCTCAGTCGTTTTGAATTCAAGAACTTGTTGCTTTTCTGCTATTGAAATATAAATACAAATGTAGTAGTAGTGTTATCTGCTGTACATATTAATAGGCCTATATACGTTTTAGCAGTTTATTTATTAATACATGTAGTCTTTCACAATTTTTCACAAATGCTTTTGGTTGTAAAGTTTCTCGTTTCGTTCATTTGTATGCAATTTCCTTACAGAACTTTGCTTGTTTCATATCTGGGTCATATTGACCCACTTACACCATCGTCTAATAATGTATAGCTGAGGTGCATGCATTATAGAGTTAAAATAGGTGTAGATCCGCAATGTACAATTTTGGCTGGTATGGTGCCTTGTATGCTTCCATAGCATATCGGCAGGGTTTATCGTAGGGGTCCTAGTTTCATCGATAGGGCTCATTATAAGGACCCTTCTTGTATCAGCAGGGTTTCTTATAATGCTCATTGTTCCTTAGCGTATCGGCAGGATTCATTTTTGAACTTATTTCTACCTATTTTTGATTTCATGAGAATGCATTTAAGAGTCCATCTGGTCCTGCACTTTTAGAACCAGAAAAGACCTTAGTACAGGAATGCTCTCAATACTCGCCTTTATTAGCTATATTATATACATAATATTCAATATTTACCTGTAAAAAGCATCGGTGTTAAAATTCCAAGTTTTAAACTGCGTGCAGACTTATTTGAAATTACACTAAGAATAAAATTGACGTTTTTCTGTTCTATTATGCATAGCAATTGTAGAAAATCGCTAATTAAAATCCATTTAACATATAACAGTTAAGATAACTTAAAATGTACTATTTGTAGACCTGTAATATATCTGTTGAATCTGCAAATTTGGTTCAATATTTCCATTATGCATTTATTCCTTCTATCTCATCAAAGTGTCGGTGCTATTTTGTACTACAGATTAATTAAATTTATTCTTATTAATTTAGATGGCACATGTTAGTTTTGTTTCCACCAAATTAAATTTCTAAACTCGGTTGACTCGGCCGACAAAGATTTTATTGTTAGCATATGTTACATCCTACGGGAGCTTACCATAATTTTACACCCACTCAGTAATATTTTTGATGCAGCTCTGGGAAATCATGGTAGATTTGATGGGAGCTAAATATAACTTTACGAAAGTTGAGTTCTACCATGCTCTAAATAGGCGCTGCTGCTGGCTAATTTTAGGGAGTTTTGGGGAGGAGATGACAGATACTAGCTCTGCTCAAATGCAAACATGCTTTTGCACGCTTGTACTTCTTTTCGCATAGATTTCATAGCTGTTCTACATACCAAACCTTCCTTCGCTTTGAAATGAAATTACCGCTATCACAACACGAAATTAAACTTTTAAATCCTTTTATTTTACTTAATATAGGCTAATTCTTGTAGTTAGTGCACAACGCTCTTCAAGTCTGTTATCTTTACAAGTATAATTGAAATTAGAGAGTTCCAAGTTTCGGATAATTTTTATTTTTGCAATATTTTAAGTATTGTCATTTGGGCTCCCCAAATACATGTAATGCTAACAATGTGCATAATACATAATAATTTTGGAATTTTCTCAAAAATGTACCTAGTGATCAAGTTAAAGAATTTCAAGCAATCAAGTAATTAAATTATTTTGCAAATTTTAAGGATGCAATGGTATGGGAAATGGAGCAAAAATGCAACTGAAAACTTGTTTAATTATGGCCCTTTTCATAATGCAAAGTCAAAGTATTATAGATTGCAAATTGCATTTCAAATTGTTTAGGATGTCTTAATTTTGCCAATAAAACCTTTTTTATAAAATAACAAATTAAAATGAATTTTTTCTCTCAAAATTTGAAAATCAAATTGTAAGAAATAATGATTTTCATGCATTAGTTTTCTGAAAGATATGAAAAATCAAAGAAATATTTAATTTTCTGCTAAATTCTGGCTAAGATCCAGGAAATGCACTTCATTCAGCATAGTCATGTCTGCATGTTTTTTAAATATTAAGATATTATAACTAATATGAGTTTGTACGATTGTTTAATCATTGCTACCTGTACTAAAACAATGCGAAATGCTGGTGTAAAGATCAGTTTGGTGTAGTAGGAACTAGGAAGTATCGTTATGGTAACCAAGGAATTTCAGTTTAAGGTTTTCTGTTTGCATTTCCTATTTTTGAGCTCTGGTGTTATTTTTTCATTTTTTATATGATGCTTATCTGTTGCCAGTTCAATTGTATGTGCATAGGTTTAAACACAACTTTTGAGATATAATTTGTAGGGATGATTTCAAGCAGTTTATACGAGGAGATTAGAAGATGCTTAGTGGAGAAAAAAATGTTAAGCAAAAACTTGAGTTTAATGTTTGAGTGACCGTGTAATCAAAAGGTGGGATTATGATCTGGAGCATGCCTACACAAGGAAGTTCGTGATTTGAAAAAGTGAATTTGTAGTTCTAAGCCCAGGCTGTTTCGCTCTAAAAATAATAATTAAATTCGCACAACTCATGAAGTCAACATGTCGAACAGCTGCATTTTTCGCTGCACCAAAAAAAGATATTTGGAAAATGGCATTTTAAAAAGGGGCCATTCCAAAATTAGAAGCTTATACCGAAAATACATCAGCCCGTGGAATCTTTCGAAGTAGGTTTCACCCCCATTTCTGCCACTGAAATTGCGAGTGAGGAAGACTTTTTCCATATAGACAGTTTATTCCACTCTATTTTAAAATCTTTAATCGCTTGCCAGATTGCATTAGACATGCTGTAATGACCTGTTTGCTATTATCAAACTTCGACTTGAACATCTTAAGAATTGTGAGGCATGTCCTGCGACTGGAAAGTCAGGAAAATGAGAAAATCAACATGTAGTTTTTTATTTTTTCTGATATATTGATGTACATGATAATCTTCATTGCATGACAATGGTGGTTAAGTATGATTTCCAAATATTACGTTATCTTTTTTGTTTTAAGGTAATCTACAACACCACCCTTTAATTCCTATGGGAAAGTTTTATTTTAGACATCGTTGAAACACAAATTTTAGGAAAAGATAAATTTAAAAAAACTTAAATTATTTATCTAGGGAACAGTCAGTCTGTTTTTTATGAAAATGTTTAGAAATTTTTTTTATATTTTTTTTTCAATAAGTATCTGAACATTTTCATAAAAAAAATTGATTGGCTGTTCCCTAGATAAATAATTAGAGATTTTTTTTAATTTTTATTGATCACCTTAAAGGTATCACTGTAACAAGATAAAATTTTATGAATCCTTCTTTAATAAGGGCACTCTGATTACGTTATCTTCTTGGTTACGATTTATAATTGTTGTTAATTTTTATAATCTGAGCTGGCTAGGTACGATATCAAGAATGGGAAAAAATAATAAAACGTCATTATTTAATTAATTTAAAAAAAATAATTCACGAGACTTAATTCGTTGCAGTATATCTAAAAGCTTTGATATTGACAGCAATGTAAAAATTTAAACTACTTTTATAAAAATGTACTAATAAATCTATTGAATTGTGCGATTTCGTTACTGATGATGTCCTTAATTCAACCCTCAAATTAATAGAATCTATTAGTGTTTAATGGAGGGCTAATCGTCGTGATTGCCTAACTCATTATTTGTTATTTAGTACAATAAAACCTGGTAAAGTGACCAACTGTATAGTGACCACCTCCGCACAGCGACCACTTGTTATAAATTGGTTTTAGTACACACATACGTTTTCCTTCATAAAAGTATCAGTATAGTGCCACCTGTATACACAGTAACCGAATTAGCAAATTTTTGGGTGGTCACCTTCTGCAGGTTTTATTGTATAATTGTTTTTAAATTAATTTTGGTCAGAAAAAGTAATATCCTCTCCTCAGTTATTTGAGTTCATAATTATGACAAACATCTAATTTAGCACGAAGTCTTGATTTTGCTTATCAATATTTGTAACAAACCATTAATTTGACTTTCTTAAATGAAAGTTTTTCAGTCCTACAGCAAAACATGTCGATTTACTTTTCTTAAGAGGGTTGCATACCAGATTAAGCTTTTTTTTCTAAATTATTTTTTTATTTAATTTTGGAAACTCTTAGGAACAAATGAAATGTACGAGGACCTAGCATAAATATTCTATTATTTGTTTAAATATTTGTAAATTATATTTCATGGAAATATGTCTGTAGAGTTTTCCAGACCCTCTACAATTATAAACTTTACTGACATATTTCCACAAATATTTAAACAATAATTTAAATAATAAAATTTAAACAAATAATAGAATAATTATGCTAGCTCCTCGTACATTCCATTTGTTCCCAACTGTTTCCAAAATTAAATAAAAAAATAATTCAGAAAAAAAGGCTTATTCTGGTATGCAACCCTCTTAATTGATAAACAGCCAGCTTTCTATTCCCGAGAAGAACATTTTATTATCCTTTGATTCCTGCAAAATGAACTGAAATTAAATCTTAATTTCAGTATAATGATTCTTTTCAACAGGAAAACGAAGACAGTTGTATATACTACTTAAACTAGATAGCATGAGCTTTATGATAAATGTAATGCCTGTGATAACTGAATTGAGCGCATTTCCCCCTTCATTCTTCCCATGTATGGTTCTACTAACGGAAAGCATGTATTTAAAAGCAAAGGAAAAAACAGTAGTTTAAAAAAATCTTTTTTGCTGAATGCTTTTTTCCCCTCCATCATTTGCTCCTAGACTAGTTGCATCCAGCGCATGCGTTTTCTGTGCTAAGATAGGCTGTTGAATTTGGGCGCACCCTCGTACGCTAACCTTATTTGGCACCGTATCGGTTTCAGCTTGAATTCTGAACTGACATAGCATTTATTTGCAGCTACAACCGTCACTGAACAACAAGCGTTTCCATTCACTTCCAAACATTACAGTTTTTGGTAATCTTGACTAAATTAATTTTTCTATTGAAAGTTATTCAGCTTCTGGTTTGCCCTTTATTAATGATTGATGGCCAAATGGACCAAACTAAGCCTTGCTGAATTATGGCCCCAAACGTGGTACCTTAGTTGCAAGAACATAAGAAACTTTTGAGTTAAATTAATAGAAGTTAACACCAAATCAGAGTTTGGTACAATGCGATCATTTATATCGATGATTAATTAGAAAATCATATTTGACTTTCAGAAACTCGAATTTCGAGTGTTGAAGTGTGCCACAGACCCACAGTCATTTCAACCATTGAGATTTTGATTAATAGATTCAATTAGATGAATGAGAGCTAATATTCCTTTTATGTTTAATTTTAATAGACATTATGCATTAATTTAAAATATGAGACAGATTGCCAATTCAGATGCCAAAATTGAGGCCAAGGAAATTGTCTAGCATCATTTTTTAACAATTCTAGATTTCTGAGTGAAATATAAGAAGACTGCTTTTCGCCTAATTCGCGGTTTACAGAAACGTCCAGCAGATATTTTTGGGCAAAGCACAGGGCTAAAATTTTCCTGTAATATACTGTAACATAAGATGAGATTTTAATTGGCTAATTTTAAATGGGTCTTTGAAATTCTAAGTCCTGGGAATATTTTGTCAAATCTGATTTATTTACAATAAAAATACAACTGGGTAGCTGTAGAGGAATTTGGTTCTAATATGTACAGTATTGATGTACGAAAAATATACAACAATGGTTACATTTAGTTTTATAATTCAATACTTGCATTCCTGAATCCTTCACGTTATGAATGTGGTAAATAGGGCTAGGTGCAGAAAACTCAAAAGCCAGTATATAGAGCTGTGATTTTAACCTTTTCACATCATGGCACACACCATAAAAATCTTGAAGAGAGCTAGGATGCTCAAAGATAAGCAGTTTTAAAGTTTTCCATTTACAACTAGTGTTACAAAAAGTATTAGGAAACGATAAGAATTGGTTGATATTACCTCAAAATGCTATGTTACCGATTGAAAAACATTGTTGTAAAGTCTGTACGAATTAAAATGAGCAATTTCACTTGAATTTTTTTTAAAAAAAGAGTTTATTTAAACCTTGCTTCAACATGAAAATATTCCATTTCCTCTTCATACATATACTGTATGTGGCATTTATATTTAAAAGGATTTTTGAAATTTTAACATCACAGTTAACTGACTTAGAAGTCTCCTCCATATGCATGCATAGGATGTCTTTTATATTTTTTCTGACTGTTTGCATGCTTTTCTTCGTTGTTTTTATTTCACGTTAAGTGTTCTAAAATTCTAAATATACCATATGCAAAATACTTTTATAGAGTGGAAAATGTTCATAAAACCAGATCCGTTTTCCCCTAAGGGTATAGTATTTTCTTCCTGAGCAAAAGTGAATAACCTCAGGAAATCCATGTAAGCTCCCATTGTCATTTATTTTCTAAACTTAAAAACAGAATATTTCAATAATTGTGACAGTTTGATGAAATCCCACATATTGCAAACACAATATTCTTATATACAGTGAATATATACAATATACTTTATCAAAATCACCAGATTTTGTAACAACTTGCCTGTACTTCACAATGTTTCCCATTCCCTCCAAATTCTATAGAACTTTATATAATCTTTTACACAGGATGATTGTTAAAAAGCATCCTGTGTAAAAGAATATCCTCTCTAAAAACAAAATGTGTTGATCCCCGACTTGGGACCCATGTCTACAGATAAACCTGTCTTAAAGCATATCCTGCCTAGAAAATTTTTTCATGGTCCCAAAGGTATACTTTTAGACAAGTTTTACTGTACATACATTGTACATGTATAATTAATGGATAAAATTTAACAATGTATATCTATATTTCCAGTTAGAATAACAACGTCTTGTTTTAGTCGATGATTTCCATTCGTAATAAACCTTTAAAAAATATTTTAGTTAAACTCGTTGTTTCAATCATCGATTTAACAGGATTCGTTTTATAATGTCATTATTATTCTGTTTTAGTATTGCTTACGTACTACTAACTGGATGTTGTAAAGAAAACGAGTTTTAATATGTCATTGTTACATAACATTTTTTGTGGTATTTTATTTTAAGGGTCACTTCATAGCAATTATTTGTCCTAGGAATGCTGTCGCCTGTTAGTTGTCAATCGCTTAGGCCTACCTGTGTTTTTGATATGTGACGATGTAAATAAATGCGTCAGCAAAATGCACCATTGAGCATGTAGTGGTGTAGCCAATAGTCGTAGACCATGATTACATAAACACAAAAAGGTAAAAAAAAAAACACATGCAATGTCCCTGGCCTGCAATTCTCTAACCTGCCAGTTGCACGAAGACCTACTAACCCAATCTGATGAGATTTGTTGGAAAGAAGCTGCTGACTCAGATGGCCAAGTGCATTTGCATCTAGGCCTAGGTCTCGCTGTGGTGACTAAAGGGCTCGGTGTTGAGAAATGAAGGATTGTCTTAAAAATATAGTCTTGGACTTTGCTCATAAAATGGGATTTCTAACTGTCAACCTGTTTTCTATGCACGTATGCCGCTGTATTTGTTCCATGACCTGTCCTAATAGTATCATTGAGGTGAAAACGTCATCTGAGATTTATTGGCCATAAATTGCAGCTACCTGCTATCTGGATTTATATATCGATTTTTAGAAAGCATTCTATATTGCTTTTAACAATGTGTAATCTTGACCAGGTTGCTTGACAGTTGTCTATTGTTAGTACGACCTGAAATTATCAGGGAATAGTTTCGTGTTATTGTTAGGTAGTCAGAAAAATCAACCATAAATAAATGAATCAGATTATAATGCTGGAATACAGAGTGGTAACTATGCGAGAGTCAATATCAAGCTATCTTGAGGAATTATACATGTAGCTTTGTTTTTTGCACGAAAATCTGTTTACATGGGGGTTTTTTAAGCAACATTTTTAAGGAATTTACACGAATCTTCCATTGAGGCATTGGTGGGATTCTTCGTTATCTTTTAAGATAACAAGATAATGCTCTATTATGGTATAAGAATCTTTACTTTGTGTCTTTAAATTATTATCATACTTCTGTTGGTGTTGATAAAAAGTAATACGAAGTAACTGTAGAACAAAATTAATAACAATTTTGTTTACAATTTTATCACCCTTCATTGTACGAATACATGAATATATTGTGCATGCAGGTAATGTACATGTATATAACCTGTTTAGATGTTTTAAAACAATTTTAATAAATTGGTGAAAATCTTTAAAGCTCCATTCCATTAAACATATTGTTCAAATGTTCATGAATGTTTTATCAACACATTATTTGTGGGGAAACAAAATCTTAATTATTCCCAAAATTATATTAAAATATCCCCAAAATTCGAATTCAAATGCAAAAATATTTGAATATTTGTTAATAAATTTATTCTGGCACCCTGGACAATTACATGTATATACAAAATAGTGCATGACAAAATTTGGAAAATTTGGTTCAATATAGACTACATGTATATTGATGTGTTGAACTAAAAATTGAATACAATTTCAATGTGAACTATGCAATAATGGTAATTAAATTCAGCTGTTAAATAATGGAGGTTATATATTTTGTAAACAATCATGAGGAAAATGGAACAGGTCGATCTATATAGAACGTTTAAAAATTTAAATTGTAGGTTCGTTTTGTCCAACTTATAATAAGCCACATCTATGCATTTTGAATTGGAATAATGCTTCTAGGTATACTATCTTCTTTTGATTTTTTTTCATTCAAAACTAGTTAAAATTGCTCAGGGTTCACTGTCTAGTGTCTGCATATGCTTGATATAAAAAAATGGAAAAGCAGTATGGTTATTATCAATCAGAACCGTTTTCTTGACAAATGCAAGGGATGAAAGGGCTTAAGAATCTAGAAATAACTCGTCTGTGAAAAATATAGTATACGTAATAAAACCTTCTCAGTTTGCACGAGGTAACTCAGCCTGGGTGAAAGGTCGGTTATTGAACTCATAAATTCTGGCTTCATATTCTCCACTGATGATTCCTTCTAAGAAGCTCAAGTGGATTAAAAACATGACCTGTTTCAGGATATCTGTTAAGCTTGCTTTGGAATATAAGCATGACAGTGGGGTTTTATTATTTTGGTGCATTAGATGCTCATATAGATCATAATTTTAAACTCATAAAATGGTTTACAAATATTGTTTACAACAAAGTAAAACCTGTATTTTTGATTTTTGGTGTATTTATAACAATAAACATGTTTCATGTCCTGAAGTTCAATAATTTCATGAGATATTTAAAATTAAATATAACTGATTAACAAACTGAGGGCAGACTATTAAAAATTGATGAATAAAATGTTCAGATGAAAGCAGATCAGAGTTTGATTTTAAGTCGAAGAACATTTAACAACAAAGTTAATTTTCAGGGCAAGAAAATTCTGTAATTTAAATAAATAAATGATTTTTAGCAATTGTACTAAAGTGTGTTTTTACACCTTGCCTGCACATGAATGGTTGGAAACCTACCCCTGAAAGTAGGCAATCACATACAACTTGTTACGTGTGAAGTAAAGCGTATCTCGTGAAATGTTATTATTTTGTCAGTATCAAATTTGAATATATGATACCGTTTCCTTGAGTGTAACCAGGTAACTCGGATACCATGCTGATATTTCCGGGATATCTCGATGTTCGTATTTTCTATATTTGGATTTTTGCATTGAACGGTATAGGATCACCCACTCATGAAGGCTCTTATGCATGACTCATGGATGTGTGACGTCAATGCTAAGTCTGGTTTATATTTATCTGCATCAGTTTTGGCACATAGGGTTACTGGTGTTTTTTTTTTAAGCATTAACGGTTGTTTAAATTGCATTAACTTCAAAAATCTCTAAACGGGTCATTATAAGAAATTTAAAAGCACTTTCAGAGTACTATGTCCTATAAAGAGTGATTTTTTTTAAGAACATCTTTGTTGGAAAGTCTTAAAGTTAATATCTACCGGAAGAGGGTGGGTTGATAATTAGGTTTTCAAATAAATACGAAATACAAGGTTTAGGTCACTTCCGTGCTAATTGATATCATGCAGGATCTCATGAATAATCAAGCTAAATGTCCTAATATTGATTTCCTGTTGACATCATTATATATTGAAATCGACATTATTTCCAAAATAATGCATTGCAATTTTTTATCATTTTTGATAATTTCATGATGATTTTATGCCTGATGATTACAGCATCTGATACTATTGCTTATTTCATTATCCATTATTAACGTTTTACATCAGGAAGAAATGATAAAAATTAACATGTAACAAATATATTTACAAAATTTCAGTCAATATTGAATCACATGCATACCCTGCTTGTAATTGTATAAAATTTTAACCTTGATGTTTTACTGTTGTAGCGTACAGTGTAATTTAAACAATCATCGACAATCCAAGTATCATATTACAAAAAAATAACAGCTCATCACAATTGGGCTTTGTAGGTTTGACAGGCCTTTGACCATTTGTTTATACATTCTTAATGGCTAGAGTTTTTTGCTGTTCGTTTATAGTGAAAGCGGTCTCTATATAGAAATTTACTGCAATTCTTCTTGTCATACCACCTAATAAAACCTTTCAAGTGTTTTAGTAGAACCAGGCCATCAGAGACAAAATGGAGCACAATATGCAATATACTTTGCATTGTCATGGGATCTTTATAACATTGTGATGTGGCTTTTAAAAAAAAAAGTATTTCAGACCAATTTCACTTATAACTTTCAATCTACAGAATTGTTAATAGTAAATAAGTATGAAATGAACATTTTATTTAACATGTTTGTTGCATTCAATTAGCAATCCATATACGATATACATGTATAAGAGATGCCAAATAAGTATCAGAGTATCCTGATGATGCATTTCCGGTATGCATTTAAATATTTCTGTTAATCGGAAATTTTGTATATAAAACACTACTTTTCAAACGCTGTTAAATTTAGTACCGTATACTGTGATACAACTGATTTTTTTTAATTATACCCTATAGTTATTGTGAATAGCTTCACGCATTGCAGGGGATCCCCCTTATTATTAAAATGTTATTGACATGTATACATGTATTAGGTAAATGAAATACTGGTACCGGTAAAGGATTATTTCTGCTAAGTTTTTGTCTCGAATAAACCCCGGGTCAATGTTCCGGTTTGACAATAGGCGTTGGTATAGCAATAATTACATTAATTGGTAGTGGGTCCTTGAAAATGTAAGGCCTTGAAATCTAAAAAAATATGCTTGGATTTTTTCTAGCAAATTTACTTGACACACTGGATACCAAAGTCTTAAAATTTGGAAAAGACTTGTTTTTATAAAAAATGTTACACGTGCTACAATTTTTGGTAGTTGAGCATGTTCAAATTATCTTATTATCAAATTATTGATTTCTGTTTTTGTTTTTCACCATGTTTTTTTTTCTCCAAAACCCGCATCAGCTGACCATCAGCTATTATCTTATCAATATATCTGTTATCACCTTAATTCAACCTGCATTTTCTAATGCATAATAATAGTTATCTCATTTTGTCCATTTCTGTCAAGTGATTTCGGCTTCATTTTTCTCTCCCCTATTAATATAAAACGATTCCATAACAGTTAATTAATTTTCGATTTGTGACTATCCGATTTAATAACGGCATTGATCTAGTGAACCATTTCCATGGCCTAAATCACAATCAACCGACTTTGCTGCTAATAGGTAAGTTACGTTCTTATATAGTGAAAACAGGCTTTCCTATATTTCAAGTTCGGTTTATCTGCATATTTTATTATAACGAAGATAGGCTTATATCATTCGTACCGAAGTAGGAGGGCCAAATAAAAAAAAAAGGAGGTAATGAGCATTTCAAGATGGAAATCCCTTTTGGTAGATGTAATAAGGAGGGCATGTCTCCACAGTGGAATACCTTGGCTTTTTCTGTACTACTTACATAGCCCTGCACCACTGGTAGCAGTTAACCTACACGCGTGCTCCCGGTGTAATTTGAACTGGTGGAGTGACGTCATTGTATATGTTTAACGTCCAATAGGATTTCCAAAGGGGATGCCATAATCAGCTCTTTGAGTTAGGTTGTTCGCCAACTTAATAGAGGTCCATTCGGTGCCAGGATTACGAAGCGTACGTTGGTGCAGTCGAGCTCCCACGTGTGTACCTGTAGGCCACCGTTTCCCCCACTTTTTTTTTTTGCCATCTTATAACTTCGAAAAACACCTCCGACTTCGTTCGATTTTCCTCTGTGCAGTTTGTTTGTTTCGTTACAAACTAATTAGTCACCATGGATGCCATCAAGAAGAAGATGCAGGCGATGAAGTTGGAGAAGGATAATGCGATGGACAGGGCTGACCTGGCCGAACAACAGGCCAGGGATGCCAACACCAGAGCCGAAAAGGTAAAAAAAAAATAATAACGAAAGTACACCATAACAACTCCCTTGAAAAATGCAAGTTTTAGATTCCATTCACCCCTGGTTTTTCGTGGGATGAAAGATTGTTCCTCTTACGCTTGTCTTGCCCTTAGGCAAGGACAGGGAAAACATGGCACACTAAAAAAAATGCTTTCTGACCAATTCTGCATGCCTAACCAACTTTCGACGACCCCAACTTAAAAAAATTGTATTCTTCTACTTGAACCTGTGATAAATAAGCTAATTAGTTCCCAAATCACGATCTTAAAACCTAAAGTTTTTTGGTGAAATGTCTGGGGTGAAACTAATATGTTTGAAAAAATTTTAACACCAAACTTTTGTTAGGATAACCGACGAAAATGCTAACGTACGTATCTTCGTTTAAATTAACTGAAATTTGGTGCAAATTAAGTTATCCTAACACGATGCAAAAGGAGGCAAATTTCCGTAAAATACACTGAGTTCAAATAAAAATATTTAATTTTTCGAAGGTTACATAAAAGTAAGGATTATCTTATATTTATTTCATTTATTAACACAAAGTACATTTCCAAGAAATTGAGCATGTCACCTCAGTAAGCCTACTGAAAAAATGCATGTTTGCTAGAAAAGCTCAAATAAAGCATGTCCCTTTGAACCATTTATCTAAATTTACCCATGAGACACTTTTAAATTTACTATCATTGACTTCAATCGAAGCACGCAATAAAAATGTCAACTTTTAATATATTATTTACAAAAGGAATGGTACACTAAATTAAAAGTAACGACCAGTAGCAATTTTCTGACACTAATCTTGCTCCAAAATAATTTTTTGGCTGGTCTAAGGAATACAATACACCACATGTGTTTTAAAAGCCCCACCTAAAATTCCAGGTTATATTTCATGTTTCAAAAGTAATAAAAGCAATTAGATTCGGGAATGAGTAATTGGTTGTCCTTGAATGGAACTAAAGTAGTTTTTTTCTAAATTCAAAATTTGCTAAAGATCTCGATGCATAAAAAATGTCCTGTACCAAAGAATCTCTTGAAAACTTATCTCCATACACTATATGGCGCCGACCATTTCCGGAATGTAAACGAGTCACCATAGGGAGCAAGGAGCTAAGAAAACGTGAGGACCATGGGTTAGCAGTTCACTTCTCCTTTTTGGAGCATTTGTGCAGCAAATCAGGGCATCTTCTTGGAACGAGATCTATGTTTATTTCTGGAAGAAAAACTTGTATAAATACCGCTTCCCAAATATAGCTTTATGTCATGGAAGGAGTGCAAACATGGCTGTGGTGCAGACGTCAGGTTTTGCATCCTTGTTCTGGGTTTTGTTAGTCCTAGTGCACCCCTTAAAATGTTCACCATGATAAGTAAACCCGAAACAAGGTCCAGCAGATTATGTAAAATATATAATCAGGGGTGAATAGGAATACAAATGTAAGTTTACACAGTTATAGATGAACGAAAATCAATATAGATTATATTGAAAGCAAATATTGTCGTGATCCTACCTGAATATTATGCAAGTTTTTAATATACCCAGTTTTATTCAGAAATTTAGAATCAGTAAAAATTAAAAGCTATTCATGAATTCATTATGAAGGTTTAAAATTAAGTTTTTAAGATTGTTTTATATTATTTCATTTAGGCCTATTTGTAAAAGTTTATTTCAAATTAAAATATAAAGGGTGGAAAAAAAAATTGTGCTGAATTTTAAACTTATTACTGATTAATTATAAATATTAGAAATATTGAGTCAGTACGAGCGAGTAATTTTGTAAATAAATTCACTACTGAAAATAAAATTTGGCATTTAGTTCATTTAAAAAACGTTAGATACAATTTACCACTAGATGGCAGTAGTTCTGAAATAAAATACTCTTATGCATCTCCTGGAGGGAAAATCAAAGGGTGAAAAAGGAAGGGAATAAACAGGACCAAAAATGTGGAGGTTTTTAAGAGGCTTTTAGATAAAATTGTCAGATAGTATCACCAATGCTTTTACAGTTCCACTTGGGAAAAAAAAAATGAATCAAGAGAACGATAAAGAACAAAACTTTGTCAATAGATGGCAGCTTGTTTATTATTATTTCTATAATTTACTGCATTGAAATCATTTTGTTATTTTATTCATGGACCACATCCAATTTCTTCGAATTAATTCAGCACATTCCCTAGAATAAGATCCTTGTATAACCTTGTTGAACAACAGAGGACATGATTTAATACTGATAAGCTATTCAAAGCATTGGTGAAATTTTTCGGTACCGTGTCAGTTGACCATGTATAGAATCTCATTTATTTAAACTGAATTTTGATAAATGATTCTACTTAAAAATGCTACCATATATATAGTGATATTGACTAAACCAGATTAGAAAATGCTAAACATAGGGCTTCGTGATAATTTACTTTTGTCACTATATGATTGGATCAATGTCTTGTTTATAAATTCTTGTTTCACCCATTCTTTATATGAACTTTTCACCTCTTTAAAATAATCCTCTTGTCTAGGCCCGATTTTGAATACATCCCCTGCGTGGGTGGTAAATTCCGATGCATATACGAGATCCGTAATAAAATGCATGGCATGAAATCCTTTAGGTAACCAACAAGTGCGAATAACCTGTGCTTAATATTTACCCTCGAACTCCTTAATGTCGCCTCTTCCCTCGGATGTGTTGGTCTTAAAGTAGAATTGTTATTTGTAATAAAATGACAATAAAATCTGCCAAACAAATAACAATGGAGATGTGCATGAAGCTTATCCTATACCAATTAAAAGTTTTGGTTTTGTTGTCGAAAGATATTTCGGCTGCAAACATTAAATATGTCACCTGCACCTGCCCATAATTTGAAACACTTATTGTTTTAAAATCGTTTAGGCATTACTGGTAGTTTTAATACCACTAAATTATTGTAATTTTAAACTTAAAACTGACCAAAAAAATATTCCATAATATTTTACTATTCTTCAGTGCCATATAAAATGATATATATTAATAATATTGTATGTAATATGTAATTAACAAATATGTTCTTTTCTATTATTCATACAGGCCGAGGAAGAAGTTCGCGCCCTTCAAAAGAAAATCCAACAGGTTGAAAATGACTTGGATCAAGTTCAGGAGTCACTTGGTCAAGCCAACAGTAAGTTGGAGGAAAAGGACAAGGCCCTACAGAACGTAAGTAGAGATTCAAATTATCCATGTGCTCAAGTAACCCAAAAGGCCAAAACGTGTAAGTTTGACAAGCTTTTTCGGTATATCCAATTTTGCACTATCATATATTTATTGTCATGTTTTTGCAAACTACTGCTCAAGCAGTATTCAAAGCAGACATTTTAATGCAATATGCATTTGACCACTGATGACTGATATATTACAATTGCATCAAATTGATAGTTTAATGCAAAAGATATCTTAAATTGTTTTAAATTTAAATACATGTACATGTGACTTGTACTGATTGAAACTTTGTTATGAGTTGAAGTCTTCCATTTATTGGTTTATTATAAGGACTTGTACCTTTACCAAACTATGAGTTGCTTTAAATTAAACCCAAATATACTGTCCTTTTAAAGGACAGTTAAAAGCATTAAAAATCATCAAATGTCGGTCATTATGCATATCTGGGTTATCATGTACATCAGATATACACTAGTTGAAATTTTGGTGAGATAAAATGTTAAATTTGTCATTTATCAGCCATTATTAAACTAGGACTTGTACCTTGACCAAAACATGGGAGTTTTAATCATCGCGATCAGTGCCATATAGAGCCCTGTGTAGGCCCCTAGGCAGTCGGAATCTCAGGGCCCTTTCCTAACCAACAATTTTATTAAACAAACAGAAAATTTATTGTTTTTACATATTATATGTGAATTGCATAATATATTCACATATTATGTAATTATCGGGGTACTCCACCAATATCGCAACGTTAAATTAATTCAATATTCTCATGTTCGTTGTCGCATCATCAGGGCCCATATATAGCAATTGTATACTCTGCCTATTTAGTAATCCGGCACTTATCGCGATTAAATCCATAGGATTCATTGATTGAAGTGACTCATATATGAACCCGGCGTAAGAGCGTCATAAATAGTTTTGAAAAAACTTTGTTATACCGGCACAAAGCAATGGAGATTATGGAGTAATACAAACTCTCATCTCTAATTTTACCAAAACGTCTCAAAGCTGACGCTTATTCATTTCATTCTTAAATTACACCGTTCCAAAATCCGGCTGTAATTTAAGACGCCATATGGCACCAACGCATTCACGTGGCTCACAACACACCATAAATGGTAGAACGATGCTAGGAATGCGCGGGTTGGAGCGGATCCAGAACGGCTCCCTATAGGCTCCTCCTTGCTCGGCTGTTCCCGAACATGGCGTCACTCCCTCGTGCCAAAACTTTTTTCAGGCGATTGGGCTGGTGGGCTACGTAACGTAGGCTTAAAAAGTTAATTTTTCAGAATTACGATAACACGTTACGTCGGGGGTTTATAGATTGGGACTTAAATTGTTTTGATTTGATCGGGGCATTAACTTCAAGCGAACGATGATAACATGTTGTAATTTCTTGTAAATTCGAAAGTAAGTAAGGTACGGTGGTGCGTCTGGTTTTAGTTTTACAGCGAGCATATTGTGAAGCGTCTTCCAGCTTATATTCAGTGGCAGCAACGAGGGATACGAAACTTTTTATTTACGATATGGAATCGCGAAGTGACTCTGACACGGACACGAATTATTCGTACGATTCCGGAGTGGTTTTGAATGGAAATTTCGTCAATGGCAGTCTAGAGGACATCAGCAACAGTGATCCTGAACACGAAGAATTAGCCCGTCTTCGCTGCGCTAGTATTCAAACTGAAGTTTTGGCTGATCGACATAGACGTCGTAATCGTAATGCAAATTATCCTGGACTTGCATTTGGTTCATCTATATTCAGTTCCAATACTCTGATGAAATTTAACGTCATAGCCAATGAACTTCATAACATTATGAACGTGCAGTTGAAGCGGGTTCGTACGAATTTTTTTTACCCCTCCCTCCCTGCTTTACAAACTTTTGCTATTTTTAATCGCGAAGGGATTTTACCTTTTTTCACGCTAATAAGCCCCACCCATCATGCTTTAAAGCCTTTTAAACCAGGCTTTTACGTAACTTGAATCGGGTCAAGGGCGTGGTTAAACCGCCATTGCTTTCATCCCATTGGCGCATTTCTTTATGTATCAATGCGCACTTCCGAAATGTGCTAATTAATTTTGATAAGTGATGCGGCTGAAAGGGACACTCGATAAGTTTAGGTTTTAATTAGAAATGGGTTGCTGCGAAGCTGTGTACAGCTTCTTTCGAGTTGCCCTCGTCAGATTGGCCTGGTTCTGGCCTAGGCCCGTTTAATAGATCAGGCAATAAAATAATTGATGATGGTGCAATGAAAATAAAGACAGGAAACGAGTGTTATAAAATAAACTGTCGTATTCTTGGCGCGTGCTACTTTTAGTTGGTAATTTAGGAGTTAAAGTTGCCACCTCTATGCAGATAGAAAAATACAAGATTGTGTTTATTTTTGAAACAATATTCAATTTTTTTATATTTAATAGTCTATGTATTTCTCAACGAAATTTTATAAATTTTACATGTTATTTTAGTGGTCAAATTATAGCTAGCATTATTTCTTATAACGAGTTTATCTTCCCCTGGTGGCGTATGAGCTTTTAGTATAGTTTAGAAATCACATGCTTAAGGCTCATACGCCACTAAGGGGCGCTAAACCGGAATGAACATTTGCTAATGGTACGTCAATCATATATATTGGTTGTTTAATGATTAAAAGTTTTAGTATCTATCAACTTAGATGGTGCAACACAAGGGGTAGATAACTTTAAATCTTATCTAAATATGGCTCCTTAATTTTACATCATCTTACTATCATCATTAGAGAATTACAATTTCGCAATTCATCGAGTGATAGATACATCATACATGCAATCTAGTAATACACTTATAGAAAGAATTGTTAGCTTAGCTCATAGGTAATTTTTCGAATGGTCAATTAATATAAACTGTAAGGGCGGGGATTTTACGATGCATTTTATAGTCTAGCTACAGGTCATTTAAGGTGTGTCCGAAAAGTCACACTTAAGAGGCCGCAAGTTACGAGAAACAAATTATAGAAGAGTATAGTATTTGAGTAATAAAAATTAATTTGACATGTTTTCATTTCGGATATTATTCTTTTTAGATTAAAGACGTAAACTTAGCATAATTTTTCGGACAATTCAAATCGCATTTCATTAAAGTTGTAATTTATAAAACAAGACATGTATAACCATCAGCATCTTTAATTTTAAATTATTGTTTTACGTCTTAAAAGATAACCTTATTGTCAAAGCAATCGATTGCCATAATCACTTATAACTATTGAAATGATTTCATTCATCTAAATTGCATTAATTATACAAAACTACTTCTAATTGTCATGGTTGCGACTAAATCCAAAATACCGAAAAACATGCTTGCTAAAAATAATCTTTTATTTTATTTTCTAAATTCTTCACAACATCTTTCAGAATCATTATTTAATTTTCTCAATAATTTGAAAATAAAAGATGGCGGAATTGTATAAAAATGTCAGTTTCCAATTCATTCGCCTTTATGACTTCTAAATTGTCATGATTGCAATTCTTTTCTACAAATCAAAAATACCGAAAACATTATTGCTTAAAATAATTCTTTATTTTACTATTGTATTAAATCAAACTTCAAGAATCAAAATTTTCTCAGCATTTGCATTTCAAAAATTTGAAAATTAAAGATGGCGGAACGGAGTACATGTCAGTCTACATCAGATACACTGATACAGTATGAAAACGTGGAAAATGTTATGCTATAACGGATGCATGCTCCAGTTGGGTGATGCATTGTCTTGACGATCATTAGTGTCCATAGTAAAGATTTATGTAAATTAAATTACATGTAGACAGTCAGTGCACTTTTAATCATAGTATGGATCTGGACACATGTTCCAAAAACCCTAAGCACTTCAATTTGCAAATCAGTTCCAAAAATCCAGTCATATTATACCTACATGTACATTTTAGCTATAGTCGAACAATCATTAGTGTTAATAGTAAATATTTATGTAAATTAAAGTACATGTAGTCTGATGTAGATATGTACATTTTTAATCAGAGTATGAATCTGAAACATGTTCCGAAATCCCTAGACACTTAAAATTGCAAATCAGTTCCAAAAACCTACATCGTATCACACATAAATTTTAGCTAGTCGAAGCACATCTTTTTTTTTTCAAAGAATTTGGGTTGCAGTTTCCATTTTCCATGAATTCGTAAATTCTCCCGTTGACCTCATCATAAAAAGTATTGGCGTTGTTAGGAACTACTTTTTTGTGAAATCTACGCCTGCCGCGGTGGCGCTAGAGTTGCGAGGGGTGATCAAATCGCAAGGTGGTTGTTCGTCGCCATTTTGCTTCGTGCGTGTGTTGGTTGTTTTCTGTTTGCGGCGGTGGGGAATTTGTCGGTTTGGAAAGGCAGGGAATAGGATAAAAATACAAGTTTCTAAAAATGACTACGGTCCAGCAAGTACAGCAGGGAACGTTGCTCGATGTGTTGAAGAAGAAAATGAGACAGACCAAAGAAGAAATGGAAAAATATCGAGAGGAAGCTGAGGAATCTCAGCGAAAATTGCAAATGGAAATATTACGGCGAGAGGAAGTAAGGGAAAAAAAACATGTTTTTACTATGGCCCGATTTACCAAATCATTGTTTTTAGATAGCGAAGTTATCGAATATTTCGTTAGTTTATAAAGTGAGTTACAATAACCACTGTGAGGCACATTTGAGAGCATTTTTGTCTAGCGTGGGCGTTAACTTTTTCGGCATTCTATACTCGTAAACGAACGTTTTTTTCGGGGTTGGGCACATCCGGGGGTTCTCTGTTTTATAGTTTGGGCCAAAACTACGTGGACTTCTAAAAAAAAAATTAACACACCTTTATTGCCCTAATCGTAGCCATACTAGTATTAATTTCTATGGAGCTATCTAAAGGTCCCAAGTGACCTTTCGGATTATATAACCGTTGATTGGTGACTGAGGTTGTAGATTTAGGAATTTCTACAGATTATTCAAAAATAATTTGAATTTTTTTAATTACGATCGTTGTTTTATTTGTATTACTTCTCCCTTTATCTGTTATGGTCGAAAAACCCACTGACCAAGCTATAGTTAAAGGCACTGAAGGGTAGATGACTGCTGAAATATAATGTCAAACTTTGTGGACACCACTGTATAGGCCTATATAATGCAGCTCTACGTACTGTAGTATACATTCAATGTATGATCAAGTTAAATCACCAGAATATGTAAAATCACCTTTATAGTATTCAAATAAGAGGACAATTTTTGTTTTTTTCTCCACAATTCAGGCCAGGTCAGTGAAAGCTCTTAAACTGTGCCTTCCTTTCCCCCTTTTTCTCTACCTGCGACGAGTACCTGTACGTGCTCTTGCATTTTAATGGACTGGAATTGAGCCCAAAATTGTTTGGCTCAAAAAGCAGGTTGCGCCTTGGCAAAGAAGTTGACGTGCACCTAAAATTTTTCATTGTTCTTATTGCTCATTTGGGAAATTTTCACTCTTGATTAGTCATGTGGATTCTCACGCTTAGACCATGTTTGGCCTGGAAGAGTTGTCAATTTTGAGTCCAAAGACTGTGAGAATGAAAGTAGTGTCACAGGTTTTTGTGTGCATCTAATGGTGATAGGCCTAATAGCTATCTTTCCAGCTTATCAAGCAGGTTTACCTGACGATCAAAGTAGTGCTCTGGGACACCGCCCGTGTCATAGATGAGCAAGTTTTGGCTGTTTGGATTCCAAGAACTTTCATGTTCAGTTCACCAGACTCGTCACACAGGAAAATTATATATTAAATTGGTTATGTTTGTTTCTTGATACAAGTAGGCGCATTATAATTGCACATTGTTTATAAATCTGCGTTTTTGTAATTTAAAGGGAAATTACAAACAGGTAAACTGTAGGCAGATTTATCATGGTTTTAACCTGCAGGACGATTTCCTATCGACTGTTTACCGGTTTGACATTTCCTTTTCACTACAATGCAAATGGTGTCGGTGTCCGCTTTTTTCCCCTACTGTCTTTTCCAATTGTTCCACTTTTGATTAAAAACTGGTATTGAGCCTGCGAATAATTTACACCAAAATGCCGGTGTACATTTCCAACGGGTGGGCAATCGTGCAAAACTGTAAATCAGGCAGCCTTTCTCTTAAATTTTATTTGCATTTTTTTTTTAATGCAGACCTACTCATTTCCTGCGTCGACACCTTATAAATGTGACGTGGGAGTTTGTATAAATAGTTAAGTTGGCATCTAAACCCATGCTTCGATACTCCACATAAATTTGTTTGCAAAAAAATGTTCTTCCAAGGTTGATTGGATAAGGATAGGAAGGCAAAGATAAATGCTTCATGCTAAGCAAATTTGAAGTAAAACCGAGTTGATAGGAAAATTTGTAAGTTTGCAAGGGCACCCAAACTTTCACGGCTTGATTCAACCATAAAACAATGCATTGCAAAATTTACTGTTTGGAATTATGAGGGTTAAATGGCGTAATTGACGCAATTAAAAAATTAGTTATGTGGGGTGTTCTCATTTTGCTTGTTCCTAGCCTTGACAAGGAAGGCTTCACATTTCTGTTGTTTTTTTATTTTGTTGTCGCATCGTCCATAAAAGGGAATGCTCTTTCAACGGTGACTTGCAGCCAGAAGGCTGACTCATCGGTAGCTCATGGTATAATGAGAACTTTGCCTTACCTGGTGATTTGCGAGTATATTGCACAAGTACAAAAATAACGGTCAAATTGCATAACCGTCACTGTCTAGATTTTGGTTTTTGTTTAATGAGTACTTGTAACAATTCAGGTTGTTTACTCTGACCACTCTGCTTCTGTTTTTTTATGTCCATCTCCATGAACTTTGTTTGTGTTCACCGGTTTGGATAATGAAACGTTGAAACGACAGGTGACCAGAATTTAGCCTGCAGTTATCATGGCTCATGACCTGGTCTTGTTCATATCATTCACCCTGCCACCTTTCATGAACTTTGTTTGTCCTCTCCACAACTCCCTACAAGCCAATTCTGTTTTGCTAGCCCTCGGGGACTTTAATTTTATCATTAGTTGCAACACTTGCATTTTAATCATTGTTCTTTTGATTTGATTACTCACAGTCAAGCATTTAACATTATCCATATAATTCAGCGCTGGTTTGCCTGGTTATTCAGAAGTTACCACTTGGACAGCAAGTGAGATTTGCGAAACCATTGTGGCGCAATATTTTCATTTGCCCCAGTGATTTAGTTTCATTCTTGGCTGTTAAAATGTTGACCAAAATTGGTTAAAAAGGGTCAAGCTGGTATTAGAATTGCCGTTCACAAGTAGGTCATTTCATAGAGCCAACCAAAGATAGTTGTAGCAATGAGTGGGAGTGTTCGACAATGATGTCTGTGTGTCACACTTGAATGTGAAGACCTAGTTAAGCAAGTACATGTACTTCATATTTTAAGTTATCGCCAAATAAGTGGTGAAATCGTACACTAGCTTTTTTGGCCTACAAATGCCATATCTCAATGCTTGTATTAAAGGTGCCTGTCATAGTCAGCCAATACATGATCTTACTTCTGTGTGGTATTATCTTAGCTTGCTCCATTTTAGATAAAATAATACACATTCTTAGGTAGCTATAGCACTAGTATCATTGTAAATGTGACACAATGAAGTCATTATTTAATTAGCATTGATTGGTTACATTATAGTGCCTACATAATTCAAGAACTTTTTAGATGCATTTACATGTTGAGATTTATATTTTTCTACTGATGCATATATGACATAATGCATTGGATATGCTTCTGGTATGACGCTTTAGAAAAAGCAAGTGATATATATATAAATGCAACCTGGTTATCATTTAACTAGTCTGCATAGACGCAGGTGAAAAAAAGGTAACGAGCACATTAGCGGACAATCATCTGATGTGGAACAAGCCATTTCCTACTATGTCTAGGAACAATTGTATCCGATATATGTAGTCGACTGTGCTTCCATGAATAATTCCCGTGTAGTAGTCAAATAAAGGCAGCGAATAAAAGAAATGTTATGATTGTGTTATTAATGGTACTCAGAATTATGAAAATGTGAAAGCTGTCCGGTGGCATAAATGACTTTTTTCTCATAGTCATTCTATGGTATTTAATAATTTGTATATGGTGCTACTAAAATGTCTGCAAGTTTCCTAAAATGCAATGTAACGAAAGTGCAACAAGTGTCTAAAACTGACAAAATCAGCCAAGTGTTTTGGGTTATTTGAAAGTAGCAATTTTCTATCTCATCCTGTAGCCAATGTTTGGTGAATTTAAGGAACAGGTCATTAATTTAATATTTTCTTCTATTCAACAGGCAGAAAGTGAAGTGGCTGCACTGAACAGGCGTATTCAGCTGCTGGAAGAGGATCTTGAACGTTCTGAGGAACGTCTTAAGACTGCCACTGCTAAGTTGGAAGAAGCTTCACATGCTGCTGATGAAAGTGAACGGTTAGTATTGTTTGATAAACTTTTTTCACTTTCTTGATCAATTTAACCAGATGAAAATAAATGCATAAGTTGATTTGGAATTTAAATGAACAGGCAACTCATCAAAATTGTGAGGTTGTTAATGAAAAAAAATATGGAAATTTATAAGATGAACTATCTTTTTCATCAATTTTACTGTGATTCAACTGAAATGCCACTAAACAGTGCCTTGCCACTTGACTTTTTTAATTTTATGAACATGCCAAATAATGGTCAACTCGGGAGTTTGGCCAATAAAGGGGGTTAAATCAAGCGTAAATGTAACTGATGCTTATTTAATGCAAACGAATGGATGTGTGCTTAATGTTATTGCTAACAAACATCTATTGAAAAAAATTATTTTAATACCAGAAATGCTCAAATTAAAAATCATGCTTCCTAAACTTTTTTCATATTATACTATTTATCAGAACTATTCTTAACATATTGGTTGCATAACGACCATTGATTTATAATCAACTGCAAATTTAAATCGAATGCTAACAAAAAAATTACATATAATCAAAATTAATAGGCCTACTAAATATTTTTTCTAAAATAGGAGTTAAATTGTTTGATATGCAGTTGAATTAGTGATTAACATATAATAGCTTTTTTTTACTGCATTTAAATATAAAATTATATTAGACATCCATATCGTTAAGTGCTTACTTGCCAATCAAAATGGGTTTTTTTATAGATTAATACATTTTGAAATTATGCTGATTTTTATATGAAATCTAATAAAATGTTAATTAATATAATTTGAGTGAGCATTTTGTTTAGTTTCTCTTTTTGACTAATAGAAAACGTAATTGGATATTGAAGGCATGAATGTCCAATATTCCATTAAATGAATTCATTCTTCAGTTTTTTTTCATATATATACCACAAATTCAATTTAATTAAAATAAACGAATTGCTTCATTTTTATGTGTTGTGGTGCTGCATTTCGAACACATTGAAGAACGTTTAGTTTTTTCTTTTCTTTAAATTTCTCAATTTGGTAAACAAAATTTACCAAATCAATGCGCTTGAAATCAGCACTACATTAAATAAAATTGTTTGTTGTCATGTGTTTATTCAATTCATATAGCGTTAGAAAAGCCTTAGAAAACAGAACAAATATGGAAGACGATCGAGTAACTATAATAGAAGCACAACTTGCGCAGGCAAAGCAAATTGCAGAGGAAGCCGATAAGAAATATGAAGAGGTGGGTATTTGTCCAATGGCTGGTGGCCATTGGAACGCACACGTAAAGGGTTATCGATGCGATGGTAGCATCACGGCGAATGCGAATGGCCTTTTGGGTTTTGTTGGCTTACTCATTGAGCACTTGTCTTGCAAAAATACAATTCCCAATCTTTTTCGAAACCACTAAATTCATTCCAAAATCCAAGAGTCGATTCGCAGTGCAAAGTTGGCGCGAAGCGTAGACCGAAAGAGGGTTTAACAGTTGTGGGAGCGGGTTTTGATGGTACACGTTTCCTCCCATTTCTCGCAGTATGCGCAAGGTATTGGAGAACAGGAGCATGGGAGATGAAGAACGTATGGATAGTCTGGAAAATCAACTGAAGGAAGCTCGCTTCATGGCTGAGGAGGCTGACAGGAAATATGATGAGGTGACGCCTGTTGCATGTAGAGGTGGTAGCATTTGCAAGTCTTGACTTGTGATCTTGCATGACTGTAAAAATTTGACTAAATCCAATTCGCAAAGCGAAGCGATACCGTGAGTTGCCCCCTGTAAATCCAACTCGTGCGATTTAGCAGGGGCACCGTGAAAGTGTCACGGAGAATTCCAGTTTTCTCGGAATTCTGTTCGTAGAAACTTAGTTTGAAAAAAACAGCCGTGGGTTGTTACTACAGATCATTTTGGATTACATGCGAGAATTGCTGTGCTTCCATCTCTTGTTGCATGGCGTGGCACCCTCAGCGTGGTTCCCTAGTAGCCTCCCTGCATTAATTAGTTTATGCCTGCATTGTTTGTTTTAGAGATTTTTCAGGATGGATTAGCCACACATACTAAACTGCATGCATTTTTTTGCTTCAACTCAATTTGCTTTCAGAAGCATTGCCAGTTTTTGAATTCAGGTTTGAAACTGGCAGATTATTCTGATTGCTGGAAAATACTACTCAAAAATTGGCACGGAGACTTCATGACCACTAACTTTTGATGTACTTTTCGTTCTAGTTTCAGTAGTACATTTTCTACCCCCCACCCCACCCCAAAAGTTGTACTAAAATGTTGAATTTCATGCAGGTTTACTGCCAGTTTGATGATATCTCTCTCCGCTAGTCTTTCTGTTTGTTGATGTGCATGAAAGTATTCAGTTTCACAAACAAAACAAAATTAACTGAAGTAACATTTTGCAATTAATAAAATTGCGAAAGTCCCAACATACCTGATCTTTTCCTATTTATATTCCTCATTAACAGTTTCATTCCAGAATGTTCTTTTTGGTTTAGACTGATGCGAAAATTATTTATAGGTCAGACTAAAAAAAATCAGTTATGTGGTAGCCTTACTTCCCACATTAATCTCTAATTTGGTCTGACCTCCCTTATATATGCATGAATATGGCGTATATGGGCTAACTGATTTTCGTAGCAGTCTAATAACTAGCCTTGATTCCGTAGTACGTTTTTGAATAATTTTATTTGGACGTTTGTGAAATTGTTTTGATCTTTAAATTTTGGTATACTTGGTGGCTGGAGTTTTATTGTTGTATGTTATCCAGGTGGCCCGTAAACTGGCCATGGTTGAGTCTGATCTGGAAAGAGCTGAAGAACGAGCTGAAACTGGTGAATCGTAAGTCCTCGATTCTCCCTCTTGTGTGGTGTGCTCTGTGTTTTTTTAATGTGGATTTGCCTGCCGGAGCGGACGATTGCTGTTTAACACGAGCACATATAAAACTAATTAAAACCAACGTTTTCTGAATGTTTTAGGACTTTAGTTTGGAGCAGTTTTTATTTGTTTCGATGTTATTTTAGTATATTTCTTAAACACTGCACGAAGCTTTCTTTTTTTTGCGTTTTGATTTGCACGTATTTTTTATTTGTTGCCTTCCATTGTGTTCCACGTGCATGGACAAACCAATGACAGATTGCACGGAAGTTAGTTATGCTTGAAGGCGATCTAGAACGAGCAGAGGAAAGGGCAGAACATGGTGAGAGGTGAGTCGGTTTTAACATGTAGCCTGGCCATTGAAGATTTTCGGAAAATTATGAATGATAGAAGTCAAGATTATTTCCACCAGGTTTTAAAGCTAGAGTAAAAATATAATGATAATATGAAACTTTTGTTTTAATTAATAAGTTAATAATTACAAACTTTACTAAATAGTTTTCAAAATTGCTTAGATCCATTCATGTCATTGCATATTTTTAGCATTAGATTGTGATATATTTATGATGTTACAGTTCTAAAAGTATGAATAATTGAAATTATTAATTGGTATAAAATTAGTGAGAATTTAAAAGTAACCTAATAAAGATAGCTAGTTTGACCATGACTGGCTACTGCACATTTTTTTTTTGCGTGCTGGTTTTCATTGTTGTATGGTTTTGCTTGTTTGTCTGTTAGTTAGTTTCCATTTTTTGTTGTTATTGTTTTTCCATAAATAAGCAAATTATGATAATTAGACCATTTTCTTATTTAGTGCTCAAAAACTAATTTAAAAAAAGCTATTTTACACAATTCCAGGCATAATTATGATAGAAATTTTAAATGGTGATTGATTAAAGATTTTAACTTCCTGGAAATTGTTGAAATGTTTCATGTTACTAACAAAAACAAAATTGAATACTTTTTTGCTTTAAAACGTTGAAATAATGTTACTTTTTTGTGTGATACACGTGTGGGTTGCACGTTTTATGTGTTGGTTTTATGGATGTGATAAGCTACTAAGATTGGATGTTAAATTTACAGTAAGATCGTAGAGTTGGAGGAAGAATTGCGTGTCGTTGGTAACAACTTGAAATCACTAGAAGTGTCTGAAGAAAAGGTATGTATCGAATTTGTGAATGGCTCCAAATTTCGACTTAATCTGTTCATGTATTCATCATGGATCTTTTTACCCCCCATAGGCCACACAACGAGAGGAAGGTTACGAGGAGCAGATCCGAACGATGACCACAAGGCTGAAGGAGGTAATTTTCATTTCGTTGATTAAGCATCATCAGGTATTTCTGAACAATTTTAACTCGATATTATTTGCTAAATGCAGGCTGAAGCCCGAGCTGAATTTGCTGAGAGGTCTGTTCAGAAGCTCCAGAAGGAAGTGGATAGATTGGAAGGTAATGTTTTAATTCACAATTCCACACTGTTCTCACAATATGCGATTGCTTGCAATTAATTTATTTTGTTAAGAAATACAAATACTACAACTATATTTGCACTTTAATTTTGTCTCAAAAAATGAATTGTGCCATTTTCAGTTTTATAAATTCGATCTATAAAATTATTTTTGTTTTTTTAGTAAATTTTAAAAGCACACATTTATGCACGCATTCGCTCATATTTTGTCAAAACATGACTTTTACCTGGGAACTTTGCTATCACATATCTTGGTCTACCACAACATTTTTCACTGATTTAAATTCATTAATTACTTTGCCAATCTGCATTTCTACGCCTAGATATTTATTTATTTAATCTGATTGCGATATTAAGAAAAGTAACAAATGCAATATATGAAATATATGTATGAAAGCATATTTTTTCTAGCATTATCATCACGGGAAATAATAATTCTGTCAGTGGGTATTAAGAATATGAACTTCTTATGTTAACAACCATTCCACGTTTGAACAGGTTCCTAATTTAGCTAAAAAAAAATGCGACATGTTATGCTGCTTTAGAAATTGCTTACCAGATAGTTGTTAGAGACCTGCTGTAAATAACAATTTTCTCCATTATCGTAATTTGTTACGAGTATTGCATGATAAGTAGGTTGTGGAGGTAGTTGACATTTGTTATGGCTTGTTATTTATTTGCTTTTGGAATGGTTTCAAGACAGTTCTTCAAGTTTTGTAGGTGTTTTTTTATTTTCATTACTTTGATATTGCTTTTGTCCTAACCACCTCAGTATGTGAGTGTAATGTATTGCAGACGATTTGTTGTCAGAGAAGGAGCTCAGCAAACGGTTGTCTGACGAGGTGGAAGCCACATTACAAGACATCCAATCTATGTGAACCCTAACCACTGGCCCTTGCATGCAAAATATCAGGTTGGAAGTCCTTACGTGCATTTCTATTTTTTTTTTTGCTAAACTAATTGAATGCTTAGTTTTGATTTAGTTAATTTAATTTTTTTATTAGTAAATATTGTATTTGCAAAATGTTTAACTTTGAATGTGAGCAGACATTTGATTCCATTGCACTCCCCTGTGACATAAAAGCTTATAATTTCAGCTTTCAAGTCATTTAATCAAATGAAGAATTACAAGTTAATCAGCACATTTAATTGCGATTCAAATCATTTAGTGTTTATCTGATATTGTTTATAAAATCCTGAACAATGCATTGCTGTGTATTTATCACTTGGTGGAATCCAGTGTCTCCCATATTTCGATATTTTTTTTAACTGTTGTGCAATTGCTAATTTGGCATGTTTTATTGCAATTTTACATGCTTTTGCCATTAGCTAGTTTTTCTAATTTAATTGTTAGCTGTTCTTAATATTATTAGATGCGCCTGCTTTTTTATCTATTATTCTGAATTTGCTGTCATTCAGTTTCATTTAGTTTATGTAGCAGATAATAAATTTTAACCAATTTGTTTTAATCATCCTGACAACACTTTTACACATTCACTTGCATGGTGTGTGCTATCTTGGATAAAACAGTTATCAAGCTGAAGAGAATAATTAAATATTTGTCTCTGGGTACAATAGAATGCTGCATGCTTTTTTATTCTCCTGTTCTATCTGTCTGTAAGAATGCCTTTGGAAGGAAACCGAGTATTTCATATATTGTAATTATTTTGTATTGATTTTTAAACTTGCGCAGGCGCACTACACTTTTACTGCCTTCCATCTTCAACATCCATTCATGCGGTGGCTTGGCTGTATCTCTGGGACGCTTAACTGCCTTCTCCTTTTTATTTCAATCTGAAATGTTATTCTATGGGTTGTGGAGCTTATTTGACAATTTAATTTTGTGAATCGAGTATTGACGTTTTCCCCTTTTTTTTTCTTCTAATTTTTCTAATAGATGAATTGGTCCACGAGAAAGAAAAATACAAAGCTATCTCTGATGAGCTTGACCTCACCTTCGCCGAGTTGTCTGGATACTAAAGTGCCACTTTATTTGCCTCTAATACTGCCTCCCAGCCTCATTCTGTATCCTCCGTACTCCACTATCATCAATATTTTCTCCGGCTACAAAGCTCCCATCTTCCTGTCATTCACAAATTGCTGCTCAACAAGTCTTCATTTGGTCGTCTTAGTCATTCACGCAATCGGTTGCTGCTTTTTTCGACATCAGACGGGAATATGAGTGTGGGACTGATCGTCTTTCATGCCACCCCAGAAATTGAATAAGAAACCGAGTTTCTGTTAACAAATTATATGTATAAAAAATATGGGTGTGAGCTGCTGGTTGAAAAACAAAAACGTGGGGTGGTTAATACCAAATTCAGATTTGTCGAAGATTCCTTTAGTGCCCTAAACAACTCGCCCCTTGTTCTTGGCCATATAATACCGATAACTTGACTCAGACTTAACAATGTAAGAGCATTAGATCAAGTGTTATTCTGCTTTGGCTTGTAATGTAACCAGTGGCCGGCTTGTCGACATTTTTCGAAAACTGGTTTTACTTCGTTGGTGAAGTGAGCACAACCTATGATTCAGAAAACGCGTTTTAGCAGAGTCATGTTGGAAATTTGTAAATAGCCATTACAATTGGGTTGTGCCATTTTTCTTAGCAGAGAATTAACAGGTTTTTTTGATCTTTTACAGTGAACAATCAAGCTTTTGCAATTTTTCCAGGGTATGACATAGGGTGTAGTTCATGGGGCTAGACGTTTCAGATGGGTTTTGGTATGAATGTAATGAATTGCCTCAAATTTCACATGTAATCTATTTAGGAAACGCCAATTTTTTTAAAGATACGTTAATAATATTGGCCTGGGCAATGCACATTGATTCAGTTCCATCATATTATTATAGTAGCTTTTTTCTACAGACAGATTTTGTATCTCTGTGCATCCGTTCATTGTAAACCAGCAGGAATCATGCCCAGTTTAATTGTTAATGAACAATAAAAATGAATTCTGTCTAAGTTATAATGTCATTGTGTTATTTTCTAATGTCTCGTTGTTACATTATTGTGGAGTACTTTTCATATACCAGGTAGGTAATTCGATTGTGGGGTCGTTAAATAAATTATAATTGATAAATAAACTAATTTCCCTTAAAGAATAGTGTAAAGCAGGGGGCACAATCCTTGACACAGGGCCTTGTCCGATGGCTCCTTAATTTCGGGAGACCCGGGTTCAAACCCCGGTCGGCTATCCTGGTTAAGGTTTTTCGTGGTTTCCCACAACCTCCATTAATCGCATATATAAGGGACTTACAAACGGCGACTTTTTTCTTTCACTTCCACTTCAAAAGTCAAAGTGGTTTCTAGTGCGCATGCGCCAA